>VYKG01000177.1:0-103706 GCA_011426275.1 Dactylonectria torresensis | reverse complement strand
GCTAACCTGGCGTCGACATATAGGAGTCAAGGGCGATGGAAGGAGGCTGAGGGGCTGGGGTGGCAAGTGATGGAGACAAGAAAGAGGGTACTAGGGGAGGAGCATCCAGATACACTGAGCAGCATGGCTAACCTGGCGTCGACATATAGGAGTCAAGGGCGATGGAAGGAGGCTGAGGGGCTGGGGTGGCAAGTGATGGGGACAAGAAAGAGGGTGCTAGGGGAGGAGCATCCAGATACACTGAGCAGCATGGCCGACCTGGCTGTTTCCTGGAAATACCAAGGCCGCACTGGAAATGCTCTAGCTCTAATGCGACACTGCGTTGTCTTACGAGAGCGAGTGCTTGAAATAGACCATCCGGACGCGGCATCCTCGGCGGTAACTCTGGCTAATTGGGAAGAAGGGAGTGATCGACCATAGAGTATGCAACAGACATGAGGGGACGTCTGGTAGATATGATTGAGCATTTCGTCCAAAGCCGGGATTTTGCACCAGATACCGAAGATATGGATGGCGCAACACCTGCTGTGTATGCTCTCTATCTGCCCGAGAAGCAAGCTATAGCAACTATCTCCCTTCTCTTCGATTTAGGGGCGAAGGCGGATGCTCGGTTTGGGGACAGTCACCACTGGACATACGCCGATCTTGCTAGGGCTATGGGTAACGAGGGATTGGCGTCTTGGCTTAAGAGTAAAGCAGACGAATCTTATGCTTACACGGTCGAGTATGTGCAAGCACAAATTCAGGATATGAATATGAGTTCATAATTGTTTTGAATACCTACGTCGAGGTCAAATTTTCTTCAATTTACAGGCTTCAACGTGAAATTATGACTCGTTCTCTAATCGCCTACTAATAAACGACAACCAAGCAGACAGCTTGCTGTAAAGTCCCAGGACTGACAGCCCCACAAGAACCCAAGATTGGACACGAGCTCAACCGGCGGAGCCACGGGAACAACGCAACAAACACCAGTAGCCATTGGGCTTAATTTGCAGGATATTCTTAATATGGTAACTTCCCCTAATACGGTAACTCTCCACGTGTACGGTATCTCTTTAGATCTAGATAGTCTCCTGCACGCCCTATGCCCTTCGGGAGGCTGGGAATACCTATTCCCCCCGGCGTTAAATAAAAGAAGAAGAAGAAGAAGAAGAAGCAGCTTGACGATGGCCTCGTGCCCGTTATTGGCGGCCCGCGATAGCGGCGTCCGACCATCCCAGTGCTTCTCCTCGAAGTCGACGCCCTTCTCGAGCAGCAGCTTGACGGCGGCCTTGTGCCCATTACTCGAGAGAAGCAAGACCAGGAGGAAGTGGTGCCTTTTTGTATCTTGCGAGGCGGGTTTCCGTTTCACTCTTATTCAAGCTAAAAGAGTGGAAATGCACATTCGGGCTATGACAATCTTGACAATCTGGCGTGAACAATGACACAGCTCCTACGGATTGATATGGCCAATTGCATATATCCTTTCTAAGAACCAATACTCGTTATTAGGCGTACCACACGCAACAAAAGTACGAGTTAAGGTTCTCAACCGCCCCTGCTCCCTGAAAATCTCGCTGGAACTGTTCCCTTGCAGAAATGGACTAATTGAGATGCGTCTCGCACACGACCGTCTCCTCGTACTGAGCCATTGACCGAGCTATGAACACCGCATTCCTAATCTGTACTGGTGGTTAGATCTCGCTCTACTACGCGAAGGTGACTCACCTCTCGGCCGTTCAGTTCCTTCTCCGCTAGCTTGTCAACTGCATCCTGGGGACAGTCAGGGTTTCCTTGCTTAGTGTTGGCCTGTCCCAAGAAGTACCTTAGCTACATCATATGACACCACCTTTGGTGTGTATGTATGTGCGTTTTCTGGGCGAGAAGAAAAATTGGGACGGAGGAATCCCTAAGCAGAACCCAATCGTATGGAAGTTAAAAAAGGAAGAGAAACGAAGCCGCCTCTACTTAATGTGTCTTGCTGCTTCGTTCATAAGTGCCTACATGAAGTGTTATGTCTAGAAATCATCATCATAACAATTATCCAAATATCTCTTGTATACAACCATAAGTTGTATCCTGTCAGAATTGAACACATACTCCCTGTGTTCTAGTGGAGCCTCATAGACCGACTCTAGGTCCACTAGTACAACTCGGTCTTGTACAAGAATCATATTATCCAGTTTTATATCGTCATAAGCTAGGCCGAATGCGTTAAGCTCCTGGAACGCGACCTCGACAAGCTCCTTGAACTCGTCAGCCTGAAGAGGCGGCAACTTTTGCTCCCACGGCATGATACCGACGACCTCAGAGAGAATGAGAGCGCGGGTTCCCTCAAATTGCGCCTCGCCATAAAACTTGGGTATCACGCGGCCTTGAAGACTTTGGAGTCTTTCGTATATAAGCTTCTCGTTCTCGAATTCCTCAAGCCAGCCCGGCTTGACCTTCTTGAGCACCACGCGGTCAGGTAGGAAGAGGCCTGGGAAAATTGTCGCAATGAGTGTTTGAAGAAAGATTGGAAGCCATAGGATCAGGACCATGAGCGTGCGTTCGAAAGGGCTGCGGAGAATTGATAGATGCAAGACATTTAGGTGTTTGCTGTCGTTCGCTTTGCCGGTAGCCGATACGATGCTATGCCCCAAGCGAAACTAGGTAAGGGCGGTTCCAGTCAGCTTAGAGAAACAAGCAAGTGTGAGAGGGTGTTCAAACCTTAATGCGGCGTGGAAATTTATATGATTTATCGAAGTCATCCATGACCGCTCGCTGGCGTCGCTCCTCGTGGATGGATGAGCTATCTTTGTCTGGAAGACGGTGTCGTTTGATGCGAGCAGCAATTTAGGGGGTAAGGGTTATTGATCATGTGAGTCGTCCCCACTTGGGTAGCTTACCTCAGGCACTCAGACCCACACACTAGCCGAATAAGCGCCAAGCGCACGTGATTCTGTGTGTGGGCCTAAGAGATTTTTGTCACAATTTGGTGGCCCATCCCTTAGGATACATACATTTTATCTCCAGCTGTAAATTATGTATCCCCATCTGTTACGCCGGACCGATTTCAACAAGAGAATTACAACCCGTCATATCACCTTCAATGCAAGGTGGCGGCGTGTTGAAGGCTCGCTCATAGAACGGATGGACGAAACCGGTGATGTAGATGTTTCCATTGTACGTCTCGGCTTTGTTGAATTGTATATAGGGACGCTGTTATTACGTTGTTCTATGATGCTGCACACAATTTGGCGAGCTCATCGCGAAGTTGGGGGATGGGCCACCAAATCGTGTCAAAAAAATCTCTCAGGCCCTCTGGAAGCCATTACCCCTTTAGGGAAGGCGTCGCGCTGTTAAGCGCGCCCAGTGGGTCTGAGTGCCTGAGGTAATGGGTAGCTTACGTTAGTTGCTTGGCTTAGCACTAATTTATTTTTCAATCTCATTAGCTTCAACCCCGCATCCGGATCTTCATCAATCGCCATGGCAACCACCGTGGCTTCACTTATCAGCGAGCACCCTACGAACCCAGTCAAAGATACCTACAAGCAGTCAGACAGCAGCAAGTCATGGGCGAAATCATACCCCCCAATTTCCAAACTCAGAGTTCACACTTCTGTCCAAGGGCCTGACTCAGTTGTAGCGAACTTTGATGACGCGTTCCTGGGCGAGTACGATGATGAGAGCCTCCGGCTGAACGAACCTGGGTATCCGCCAAACTATCGAAAATGGCGTCTGGACTCAGAAGCAGACGGGATTCAGTGGTTTCATACGGAAATATCGAATATTGTCCTTAGCGCATTCGCAAGTTATCCCAATGTCCTCCAGGCTTCTCACGAGAAGGCTCTTTCCGAGACTCGCACGGATCAGACGGTTGATGTATCGTACTCGATATCCCACGGCAAGGAAAGAATGCTTCTTGCAATCGGCGAATTCAAGAGAGGTCTTCTGAGACGGGACCAATGGCAAAGTGGGAAGATTGAGGCCGCCCAACAAAGCACTCTTTCTCGAGAATTGAGAGGGTACGCATTTCCTTAATATCAAGGTGCCTTTGGCCAGCAGTGTATACTAAGCCCACGCGAACAGGTATGCACACAAATACGATTGCCCCCAAATCTTTTGTTTCGACAACTACTCGTTCCTCATGCTACAGTTTAGAGCTAGAGATAAGCACGATATCAAAGATGCCAAATGCGAAGTTGATTGCTGGATATTTCCTCGAGAAAATTTCCACGGCAGTCCTCTCCGATATGCCCTATATCGACTATTAGTGCAAGGTTTCCGGAGATGCCAAGGGTCATGGCCGATGGACGTGTCGCTTTATGCAGTCCGCCCCTCCAGACGGGAGTTCTACACTGGACGGCCACTTTGGAAACTTGAGGATGGCAAAACTTATGGCAGCCCCTGGGGGCATACCCGTAAGGTGGATCCAACACATGGTGCTTTCTTCTGGACGGATACAGATGGGTCTACCCCGTTGCTGGATCAGAATGGCGATAAAGTATGGGACACAGAGGCGTTTTGGGAATCTGACCAAGAACAAGCTGAACAAGCTGATCCGTTAGCTGGGGAAGATCTCTATGGACCCGGGTGACCTTGGTAGTGGGGTTTGAGATTTGACCATTTTCACTTTATGTGGACATCTAATGTGCGACCGTACAAGTGAAGTTCGTGACACTGAAGTTCGTGATACAGTAGCCCACAGCTGCTGGCTACTGGCAGCATGTAGGCACACAAGTACATAGGCGCTCTGTTTCGTAATGCTAATCTGCTGTCCCAAAAACGTGTAGAATCATGATCAACCTTCTATTTCGTGACCCTATTGCGTAGGTGTGCCCGTTCGCACTATTTGTCGATTCTATCCTGCAAACACCTCCGAACTCCTCCCCTGCACTTTGATCCGTGCATCCACTGCCGCCAGCCGTGCTGATGCTTGCTACCGCGGTCCATACGCTCCGTGACGAAGATCTCCCGACCGGGCACGAGCTGGTAGTGAAGCAGACGCAGCGGTATGGGCCAGGCCGCGACCCAGAGTCAGCTGTGAATGCTGGCCAGCCGCTCCAGGTCGAGCTCCTCCTCAATGCAGGTCGTGACTCGACGGCCTGCGGCGGCCAAGTCACGAAGCTCGTATGGAGAACGGAGAACTCTACGGATATTGACAGTTTTGTTAGCCCAAACACGTCGGCGACAGGGAAGCACGAACTCGAGTACTCGACTCTGCTGCCTTGGAGAATTTGCCCATAAGCAGGTTCCTTGCTTGAAGAGACGTGGCGTTGCTGTGGACGGCGGGCTGGACACAACAATAGCGCATGATTGGTGAAGAGCTTGTGATGCCGCCCTGCCGTACCAGCATGAGAACGATATTATTGGGCGAGAGGTGCTCATTCAACTGCGAGTAAGCGCCCACGGTCGAGGGGGGTCAGCAGATAACGGATCACGGATTTCTCACCAACTTACTTCTGCCCAATATTGCCCAACCGCTTTTTGTTTGAGCCACGGTCGCAGTGTCGTGGCTTCTTTTCATAATCGTTGTAATTTTTCGGGTACTGACAAGTTGCGCTGTCAGGTTGGTTGTTGTGCTTGGCAATCACAGCGGTCTGCAGGCGGATCTAACATGTCCAGGTAGAGGCAAGTGATCTTTCTGGGAAACCTCGGCGACAAACACTAATCGTCCTTCGCAGCTCACCTTGCCTCTGGATCATCCTGCGAGCGAACATGTCTCAACCGAACGACTACACAGTCGGTTGGATATGCGCCGTAAGTACGGAATACGTTGCCGCACGAGCTTTTCTCGACGAACAACACGAAGGACCAGAATATGTATCGCCTAATGACAACAACGATTATACACTGGGCAAAATAGGGAAACACAATGTCGTCATCGCTGTCTTGCCCGATGGGGAGTATGGCACATCCCGCGCTGCAAGTGTCGCGAGCGATATGATGCACAGCTTTCCTAATGTCAGAATTGGTGTGATGGTCGGCATTGGTGGTGGTGCGCCAAGTCGAAAGCATGACATCCGTCTGGGCGACATCGTGGTCAGCGCTCCTCGAGATGGGAAGAGTGGCGTGCTCCAGTACGACTTTGGCAAAAGCATTCAAAATCGGAGCTTCCAACGAACAGGCGTCTTGAACCAACCACCTGCAGTCCTACGGGCAGCGGTGAATGGACTCAAGGCCCAGTACGAGAGCAAAGGCCACAGCCATGAAGAGGACATAAACACCATCCTCCAGATGAGCCCAAGACTGCAGAAGAAGTACAGCCGGCCAGACCCCAGTAGTGACAGGCTGTATCTGTCCGGAGTCGTGCATCCTAAAAATGACGACTCAAGCTGCGTGGCAGACTGTGGTACTGATCCATCCAGGCTAGAACTGCGATCCGAACGGACTCAACACGAAGATAATCCGGCAATCCACTACGGCGTTATTGCCTCAGGAAACCAACTGATGAAGGATGCTTTGGTTAGGGATAAGTTGGCCGCGGAAGAAGGAATTCTATGCTTTGAAATGGAAGCGGCGGGACTGATGAACCACTTTCCTTGCCTAGTTATCCGCGGTATATGCGACTACTCGGATTCCCACAAGAACAAGGAGTGGCAGGGCTATGCAGCGATGGTGGCTGCTGCATATGCGAAGGATCTTCTCTGCCGAATAGCCCCAAATAGGGTTGAAGCCGAAAAGAAGTTCGGCGATATTCTATCCGGTATGCCAAGGTCTTAGAATCATACTGTTAATGCATGTTAATCCTATGAACAGGCCTCCAAGAAGTTGCCGAAGAGCACCGGGACGTTGCAAAGGGGCACCGTGATATTGCAAAGGAGCATCTCCAAGCCCAGAGAGATCTAGCCAAGGAAAGGCTGTCCAAAGACGAACAAGAGTGTCACCAGCTGTTCCGCCTCACAACCGGCAGCAGGGACGCCACATACGAGTGGTATAAAGACCGAGTCGAAGAAAGAATTGAAGACACTTGCATGTGGTTCCTCAAGCATGAGCACTTCCAGACGTGGTTGAACCAAGAGTCTGGCCCTCTGCTAGTCTCAGCGGATCCTGGCTGTGGAAAGTCAGTGCTGGCCAAGTACCTCATCGACCACGGCCTGCCACGATCGACAACCATCTGCTACTTCTTCTTCAAAGACCAAGACCAGAACACCGTCAGGCAAGCACTTTGCGCACTGCTTCACCAGCTCTTCTCTCAGAAGCCGTCTCTGATCGAACATGCCATGACACAATTCCGCAAGGATGGGCAAGGTTTGATCAACTCTACAGAATCGCTTTGGAAGGTTCTACGAAGCACTATAAAAGATCCCCAGGCAGGTCCTGTAATCGTGGTTCTTGATGCCCTGGACGAATGTGCCGAATCAGAGTTTGCGGACTTAATGCGGAATGTGGAGAGCCAATTCCGCAGCGACCATTTGGCCCATGGCAAGTTGAAGTATCTTCTAACGTGCCGCCCGTATGACCAGATCGTGTCAAAGTTCCGCGGCCTATTGCACGCTTTTCCAAATATCCGTATACCAGGAGAGGAAAGGTCAGAAACGATCAGTCAGGAGGTGAATCATGTTATTATGCGCCGGGTCAATCAGCTATCGATGAAGAAGCGCCTCTCACCCCAAATCAAGAGCCACCTGCAGAAAAGACTACAGGAAACTACCCACCGCACTTATCTCTGGGTGCACCTTGTGTTCGACTACTTACAGAACGAAGACTTTAAAAAGACACTAAAGGGGGTCGAGTCCACTATTGCAACACTTCCGAGGAGTATCAATGAGGCATATGAGCAAATTCTTAATAAGACTAAGGAAGACCCGAAGGTTCGGGCGATGGTTCGGAAAGCCTTGAGTATCATCTTAGCGGCGAGCCGGCCGCTAACCCTCTCGGAAATGAACGTTGCCATAAATATAGACTACACATCACAGTCTATTCACGACCTCGACTTGGAGGATGAAGGGGACTTCAAGACACGTCTCAGATCTTGGTGTGGATTGTTCGTCTCAGTCCATCAAGGCAGTATTTATTTCCTTCACCAAACAGCTCGCGAGTTTCTCCTCGCAGATTTGGCATCGCCTACAACTGTTTCGTCAGAGCTGCACTGGCATCACTCCATCACTACCCAAGACGCACACGCCATTCTTGCGGAGCTCTGTGTGCTCTATTTGAACTTCTTCAACTCCAACGTTAGTCTACCGATAGATGCGAATAGGGAGGCCAGCCACTCTTTCAATAGACACGCCTTCTTAGATTACTCGGCCCAGAATTGGGGCACTCACTTCCGCGAGGCTAGTTTCATCGATAACGCCGCCATTATACCTTTCACTTTGAGAATTTGTAATCCAGATTCGGAGAGCTACTTAGTTTGGTTTAGTATTTATTGGAACACTACAGGTAGGTGGACTACAGGTATGTCGACTACAGTCATGTGGACTACCCCGCATTTTACGGATCTCATGGTAGCGTCGTACTATGGCCATCGTGTCGTTGTCAAGCTACTGCTCGAGGAGGGCGGCGACGTCGAGGCGAAGGACCAACATGGTGGGACGCCGCTGTGGTGGGCCACCGATAGTGGGCACGAGACCATTGTCAAGCTGCTGCTCGAGAAGGGCGGCGACGTCGAGGCGAAGGACGAAGATGGTCGGACGCCGCTATCGTGGGCCGCCAAAAAGGGGCACCAGGCCGTCGTCAAGCTGCTGCTCGCGAAGGGCGCCGACGTCGAGGCGAAGGACGAATATGGTCGGACGCCGCTATCACGGGCCGCCGAGAGGGGGCATGACGCTGTCGTCAAGCTGCTGCTCGCGAAGGGCGCCGACGTCGAGGTGAAGGACGAATATGGTCGGACGCCGCTATCGCAGGCCGCCGCGAGGGGGCACAAGGCCATCGTCAAGCTCCTCCAAGGAAAACCTCGATAACTACGAGACCATACTATTACCCCTTTTCAGAAAACGGTACTTGCATAGCCCGGTACAAGCAATAACAGCCTTGATCTCGCCTTCCCAAACCCATTCCTACCGTGGATGGCGAAGCAGCGCTTGCTACCTTCCCCACCTTATGTCAGACTATCTGGACTTGGAACTTTGTCAAGAGGTGGGTTGAAGGGGTCCGGCTTCATTTATAACTATGGTCTTCATGTGCACAGAGCGGAGAGGAGAGAGTGCTGGTCGTCCTCCGCAAGCGTCACAGCTGCAAGCCCCGTCATGGTTCCATCGTCTCGATTGGGTGACGTGCATCGGAAGTGATTCCTTCCGGCAGCTCAAGGAACATCGCGTGCGTGCTCGAGTGTCTCTACCAGTGAATCGCAATCGCCGGAGCCATTGTCGGGGTCTACATCTGCTGTGGTCAGTGAGCATTCCGTGGTAGTTGACAAAAGACGTGGCGAAAGATACCTTCACTCAGCGAGCAATCGAATCGTAGTCAATCAGGACGCAAGAGAAGTCGATTGTCGATTGTCCTGGTGATGGGAATGTCCTTTCAAGATGAGGAAAGATGAAGTGGTGGACGAGAATGTTCAAAACACGCGTTCAAATTAAGCAACCACCGTGACGTGACGGAGAAGCCAATCAAGTGCAGCAATGCGCGACAGCAAAAATTGATTATGTCTTAAGCCTCAAGCCAAGACCTGCATGGATGCCTGGCTCACCCTGAAGGGTGGGCCGGGTGAGCCAGCTCCGGCGAAGCTCACCCGGCTCCGCTGAGTCGCGCGATTGGCTCGACGACAAGAGCAAAATGCGCATCTTCACGGTAATCCCAACCGGAGGAAAGAGACTATTTTTTTCAAGCAAACGAACGGGAGTAGGGACTTGCATCACAGACACTGTGCCCATGCGAGAATTGGAATTGCAGCAACGAGCTATAGGCACGACGTGAAGTCAAATCTAGATACAATCAAATGGACCTAAGCGTCTGCACTGGGGCATCATTTCTCGAATGAACGCATGAATATGGCCTGGTTTCCCACGACCTCCTTATCCCAGTCTCCATCCAAGCCGTTCACTTCTGTTAATTCGACCTCGATTATATCGTCTTCGCCGTCCTCCTCATCCCTTGATCTCTCCACCGATGGCCACTGACGCACACCCGACAATCGAGAGTTGTCTACATGCTTGCTGGAGAGCCATCTGTGGCAGAGCTTGCGATACTCCAACGCGCATATCTGTTCGCCGGGAGCCACGAATTGCGATGTCGCTCCATCCAAGCCCTGTTGATGGATCCCAAAACTAGGGTCAAGCAGACCCCCAATCGGCGCAATGACTCCAGTTGTAGTATGGAACAGGGTAGCTGAAACCGTAGTCTGGCCGCCAGCGCTGTTTCCCATAATTGACGCCTGGCTGATACTGGCATTCATGACAGTGCGATAACCGACGATCATGTATATATCTTCACCTCGATCTATTGCTCGCTCGATCCAGCCTCGGGTGGCGGCTAGGCCTATCGCTTCGTCAAACCAACTATCGGAGTTATCGAGGGTGTAGGTCTTGACGCGATTCGTGGCCACACGAATCTTCACCTTGGCGCGCTTGGAGAAGCCGGCAGAAAGCAGAGATGTGAAGGACGCATTGAAGGCAGAATGACTGGACGTTTCATGTTCACCAGTATAGGAGTCGAGGAGTGAAACTAGCACGCGGGGTTGACCTTTAGATGAAGGATCATGGTGGTTCTGGTGGGGATGGTCGATTCTGGTGACGAAGCGGCCAAGTTTGACGGAGTCCTGTGACAGGAAAAAGGGTGTGAGGATGATGCCTCGCGTCATATTGCTTGAGGTACAAAGTTGGAAATTGTCGCTAGGTCTGCGTAGGCATTGTATTTGTGTTGGGTTCTCACCGCCAAGGCCGCCGATGTCTGCCTTGGCTGGTTCGCAGTGATGGTGGCTTGAGGCTGAGCCGACCAAATGCAAGCCACAAAAATTGCCTGGTGACGTGGCCTCTGGGCGGAGTGAGACACCTCAGCAACCCAGAGCACGCTTGCGCACTGGTCTTTCACTTCTGATAAACTCGACAGGACAAGAGTCGCAATCGTTGCTCTCCAAAACTCTGGATCGCTCCAACAGTGCGGCAGAATGGATCTACAGCAAACCTTGCGGCAGCTAGGTATCGACGAAGAAGATATGCCTGGGGCTCTGTCGGCCCTCGCGATACAGGCATATGAGAGATTCCAGGAGACTGGTGACGCATCGGATATTCATTTAGCTGTTGGGGCTGCTCAACTGGGTTTGATGGTAATTCCAGACACCTCCTCTCACCGAATCGGCCTCTTGAATTCCCTCGGAGTTTTTCTTGAGAGTCGGCATAAGTGGACAGGGGAGATGAGGGATCTACGGGAATCCATCGGTATAGCAAGACAAGTCATCGACTTGACACCAGACGACCATCCCTACTGGGCAGGTTGTTTGAACAACCTTGGAAACAAGCTTGAGAGCCGGTATAAGCGGACAGGCGAGGTGGCGGATTTGGAAGAAGCCATTGGTATAGCAAGACAAGCCGTCGACTCGGCATCAAACGACCATCCCAACCGGGCAGACTGGTTGAGCATCCTTGGATACAGGCTTGGTCTCCGGTATGAGCGGACAGGAGAGATGGCGGATTTGGAAGAAGCCATTGGTATAACAAGACAAGCTGTCGACTCGGCACCACATGACCATCTTGACCGGGCAGTCTGCTTAAACGACCTTGGAAACCAGCTTGGGCGCCGATATGAGCGGACTGGAGAGATGGTGGATCTAGAAGAAGCCATTGACATAGCAAGACAAGCCGTCGACCTGACACCAGACGACTATCCCTACCGGGCAGTCTGCGTAAACAGTCTTGGAAACCAGCTTGGGCGCCGATATGAGCGGACAGGAGAGGTGGCGGATTTAGAAGAAGCCATCGATATAGCAAGACAAGCCGTCGACTTAGCACCAAACGACCATCCCAACCGGGCACGCTGCTTAAACAGTCTTGGAAATAAGCTTGGGTGCCGGTATGAGCGGACAGGAGCGATGGCGGATTTAGAAGAAGCCATCGGCATAGCAAGACAAGCCGTCGACTTAACACCAGACGACCATCCCAACCGGGCAGGCAGGTTGAGCAACCTGGGAAACAAGCTTGAGAACCGGTATGAGCGGACAGGAGAGATGGCTGATCTAGAAGGAGCTATCGGGATAGCAAGACAGGCTGTTGACTCGACCCCGGACAACCATCCCAACCAGGCAGGCTGTTTGAACAACCTGGGAAACAAGCTTGAAGGCCGGTGTGAGCGGACAGGCGAGATGGCGGATCTAGAAGAAGCTATCAGTATGGCGAGGCAAGTTGTGGACTTGACGCCGGACGACCATCCTGACCGGGCAGGCTGGTTGAACAACCTCGGAAGCAAGCTTGGTCTCCGGTATGGGCGGACGGGCGAGATGGCCGATCTGGAAGAAGCTATCAGGGTATCAAGACAGGCTGTCGACTCGACCCAGGACGACCATCCCAACCAGGCAGTCTACTTAAACAATCTTGGAAACAAGCTTGGTCTCCGGTATAAGCGGACAGGAGAGATGGCGGATTTGGAAGAAGCCATCGATATAGCAAGACAAGCCGTCAACTCAACACCAGATGACCATCCCAACCGGGCAGGCTGGTTAAGCAACCTAGGAAACAAGCTTGAGGGCCAGTATGAGCGGACAGGAGAGATGGCCGATCTGGAAGAAGCTTCATTGATCTTGCAAGATGCCTGGCATTGTCGAACCGCCATTCCCTTCCATCGTGTCCAAGCCGGCGCCCGATGTCTGAAACTCCTCGCTCCTCAACACAAGACTGATATCGCTATAGACCTCGGGAAAAACATCATCGACCTACTCCCGACGGTGCATACGCAGTTGCTCGACCGTAGCGATCAGCAGTTCGTCGTGTCGACTTTCAGTGGCGTCGCCGCTGACCTGTGCGCTTTCCTTCTTCAATATAACCAGCCAACTGAAGCTCTTCGGTACCTCGAGAAGGGCCGTGCCGTGATAATTGGCCAGCTGATGGACGCCCGGAGTGATTTGTCCATCTTGGAGCAGCAGCATCCCGATATTGCTCGCCGATACCAACAGCTCCGAGACGAGGTCAACACCCCGCTCCGTCAAGTGGAGCAAGGCGCAATACAGGCACAGTTGCGTATTCGCCGTCTTGAAGCCCTGGCTGAGCTCGATGCATGCATTCAGGAGATCAGAGGTACTGTTGGCCACGAGCGCTTCATGCTGGGCCAGGAAATGGCAGAGATGCAAGAGTGCGCCGCCGGGGGGAGCATCGTCGTCGTCAACATTACAACATTTCGAAGTGACGCGATTATAGTTTGTCCAACAGCCATCAAGACACTCAATCTGCCGATGCTGGCTGCCAAGGATGCAACGGCTTGGCTAGGCAAGGAATGGGCAGGCCGCAGATCAGAACGCGCACAGAAGAACAAGGAATACCTCGATTATCTGTCCTGGCTGTGGAAAACGTGTGTCAAGCAGATTCTTAACGAAGTTTGCTACAGCCATGATACGATGAACAGCCTGCCAAGGATATGGTGGATCGGAACTGGTCTTGCCAGCTCGATGCCTTTTCATGCCGCGGGAACACATTCTGCTAATTCAACGGAGAATGCGTTCAGCAGAACCGTCTCGTCCTATACTCCGTCTATTAAAGCACTTGCGCATGCGCGGCACCGAGCTAGGGCCACAGAAAGCGCTAACGGATCGGTTCTGATTGCTACCATGTCAACTACACCAGGCAACGGCTCGTACTCTGACCTTCCAGGTGTTGAAGAAGAGAAGAATCAGCTGATTAGCGTGATCAATGGCCATCTTCCTGTACAATATCAGGAGTTGCCTAGCGTGGAGGATGTTGTTGAGAGCCTGCGAAACTGCTGTATTGCGCACTTTGCCTGCCATGGAGTTACGGACCATTTGGATCCTTCTAAGAGCGGACTGATCTTGCAAAGTCGGGGTGAACAGGACAGGTTAACAGTGCACACAGTGTCGGAGTTGAGCCTTAGGAACGCACAGATAGCATACCTGTCAGCTTGCTCGACGGCGGAGAATAGCGCGGCACGGCTGTCGGACGAGGTGATTCATGTAGTGAGCGGGTTTCAGGTAGCTGGCTTTCCGCATGTAATTGGCTGTCTTTGGCCATCGATCGACCGGGTTTGTGTGGAAGTTGCAGGCCGATTTTATCGGTCGCTGCTTAAGGGAAAGACAACTTGTTGGGGCGACCGAGAGGTGGCTTTGGCACTCCGCGATGCTGTGATGGAGGTGCGGAAGACGGAGTTGAGGATGCCGCTGGCCTGGGCGCAGTTTGTTCACTTCGGTGCATAGTGTTCTAGCAGCAGGCTTGAGACTGCGGTGAAGTTGCTACGAAAAAGATAATCAATGTCATTTGCTATTTCTCCAAATCGATACTCATGTCTATTTCTAAGATTGGTCTGACCCATGACCTAGCAAAGGGAACCCTATGAAGCAATAATATCTGGGCTGTTCGGTCATTTCCCTTCACCATTTGACGGCGCCTAACTTTATGCAACCGCCTAAACTTCACCTGCTTGGCTCAATGCCCCAGGGGGAGATGTAACTGGCTGGCGAGCGTTATTCCGTCTGCGACCTGATATCCGGAACGCGCCATCTGTCCTGGTTGGTCCGAGTGTTGGTTTGTAACAAGTTGACTCTTCAACTAGTCACTGCAGACGGCGGTCTTCTGGCGAGCAATGAAGTCTAAGCAAAGCAGGTTACGTGGCTATATAGTGAGTACCTTTACATTGCGACTCTTACCATCTGCAAAGTCAAGAGAGTGCTCATAGAAGCGGGCAAGGGCAAATCAGGGACCCCGAGAGAACCTTAATGCTTCCGCGCGATAAGCCGGCCGAACAAAGACGTCCGCAATCTGCTCGCTCTATTCGAGACCGACCGGGGCCGCGACCAGCTCGAACAACGGACTGCCCGTTTTCTTCGGCAGCTGCAGGCCAACGTCGCCCAGACAAGGCGTCGGGGCAAGTACGACTACCCCGGACCGGCGGAAGACAGGCTATTCGAGCCGACCTACCGTCACAAGCACCACGTATCGCCGACATGTATTTGCCGCGATTGCTTCAGCGACGTAGACCCCGTTTGCGACGAGGCCCTCAGCTCGTCATGCGCGGATCTCGGATGCGACGACGAACATCTTGTCACGAGGGAACGGCTCCGGGCAAAACGGCAGTCAGAACACGATGACAGCAATACGACTCGGCAGCCGGCAGTGCATGTGGGGGCGGTTGCATCGGGAGATACCGTGATGAAGTCGGCTGCCGACCGAGACAGGCTCTCGAGGGAAGCAGGCGTGATTGCGTTTGAGATGGAGGGCGCTGGGGTCTGGGACGAAGTTCCCTGTATCGTGGTCAAGGGGGCGTGCGACTATGCGGACTGTCACAAGCATAAGGGATGGCAGAATTTTGCAGCGGCGACGGCGGCCGCGGCGTCCAAGGCAATTCTAGAAGGCTATATCCGAACTGACAAAGCTCTGAAAGCGTCCGCGGGCGACGGTGAGTAGTTTGTCTCCGATGTTTGCGAACAGGGCTGATGGCAATGAAGACACTGGGAGCCGCAACGGTTCCGCGGCCAGCATACCTCAACAGGACCAAGCAGCCAATGCCGCGCATGGGCCGGTTTTCCACGGGCCTATCTCAGGCCAATACGTCATCCCGGGAACCCACACGACGGGAGGGACCGTCAACTTCAATTTCGGGCCGCAGAGCTAACGAGGAAGAGGGGCATAAGGGTGAGCTAAGATACGAGGACAGCAGTCGCTTGCTCTCGGTTCGGCTCGTCTATGCGGGGCGATGATCTGAAATCTTATGTCATAGATGCCTGCGCTAGCATGGGCCGAGAGAACGGTTGTTGCCCCCCATCGTGTTCGTTCAAATTTGTTGGTACGTTGTCTCACCGCATCATGTATCTTGTATGTTACTCTAGGCTACAAACTCCGTGCGAACTTATGCACAGATAGCATGCATAAAAGTGATAATAGAGACTGCCATATGCGTCCGGCCGGTGCTGCTGGTGTTTCGGACGAGGCGTGTTCTAGACCGGCTGCGATTTTGATTCGCTCCTGCAGCTGAGCTGTGATTCGTCCCACGCAGCGTCACGCTTCTTCTCAGCCGCAGGCATATCGTATACGCAGCCTGACTGAAACTAGATCAAGTGAAATACTGGCAGCGTGCTTGCAAGAGATGAAGAGGCATGCAACCTGTTGCTTCCATGAGTCATACCAGCTTCCAAGCGCCAGTTAGTGGCGAATACGTGTTTGCCGGCGTGCACGCGTCTGGCGGGGGCACGATCAACTACAATTTTGGCAGCCATGCCCCACCGCGACCTATTCGACCCTTCTCGACCATCCCTTTCCCGCCAGATCCCAAGTTCGTTGAGCGGACGGACATCGTGCTCTGGCTGCGAAATCAAACCGCACAACCGGGCAGCCGCGCTGCGCTCGTCGGGCTCGGCGGCATCGGGTAGGCTGTGTGCCCCATGGCCCAAAGACTTTGCTGACAGACCAAGGAAATCACAGGTTGCGATCCATTACGCGCACAAAGTCCGACAGGCGTCACCGGACACCTGGGTTTTCTGGGTGCATGCGAGCTCCAGGGCCCGTTTCGAGGAGGCGTACCGAAACATCGCCGATATACTACGGCTTCCCGGACGAGATGATCCGAAGCGCAACGTGCTCCAGCTGGTGCATGCCTGGCTGTGCGACGAGGAGAATGGATCATGGATGATGGTGCTCGACAATGCCGATTCCGTTGAGGTGTTCTTTCCGGGCGCCCATGGCTCACACGACCAGTCACTAGCGTCATTCCTACCAAAGACCGGCTGCGGATCGATCATCATTACATCTCGCAACACGGATGCGGCGGAGAAGCTGGCCGGTCCGGATGCCATCTACAATATGCCGATAATAGAGAAAAGCCAAGCCCTGCAGCTTCTCCGGAACGGGCTTAAGGAGTGCGCTGAGGATGTTGTGGTAATGACAGATCTAGTTGATGATCTAAACTACATGCCGCTTGCAATAACCCAGGCTGCCGCTTACATTAAGCGAAGGAGGCCCCGCATGTCAGTATCGGCTTACGTAGACGAGTTCCGGAGAAGCCATAAGAAGAAGGCGAGCCTCCTCAACAGAGACGGCGGCGACCTCCGTCAGGATGAGAGCGCCTCTAACTCGATCGTCACTACATGGCAGATCACCTTTGAACAGATCCGTCGCGACCGAACATCTGCAGCCGACCTGCTATCCTTTATGAGTTTCTTCAATCCTCAGGGAATCCCTGAGTCTGCCCTCCAAACCTACGTCCGTAAAGACGGGGAAGATGGTGAGGACCTTGATGAAGACTTTGATGAAGACCTCGAGGTCCTCTGCGGATATTCATTAGTTGCTGTAACAGCTGAGTCAGATGTATTCGAGATGCATGCCTTAGTACAATTCTGCACTCGCGTGTGGCTATCCTCATTTGGCGATACGCAGCACTGGGAGCGGGAGTTTCTGAGGGTGATGTCAGACCAGTATCCATCAGGGGAGTATAAAAACTGGCCGGAATGCAAGAGATTGGATCCCCATATTGATAAAATTCTTAAAGGGAGCCAAATAGTACTGAAGATGTTTTAAGGTGGGCCAGGCTGCTTACTAACGCAGGATGGTATCGGTGGATGAAGGGGATATATGAGGAGGCGGAGGAGATAAATCGACGAGCTCTGGATATAAGGGAGAGGGTGCTAGGCAGAGAGCATCCAGACACGCTCATAAGCATCAGCAATCTTGCGTCAGTGCTGGGATACCAGGGAAAGTACGAGGAGGCGGGGCAAATGAACCGACGAGCTCTGGATGCTCGCGAGAAGGTGCTCGGCAGGGAACATCCAGACACGCTCATGAGCATCAGCAATCTTGCAGAGGTGCTGGGATACCGGGGAAAGTACGAGGAGGCGGAGCAGATGAATCGACGAGCTCTGGATGCTCGCGAGAAGGTGCTCAGCAGAGGGCATCCTTCCACGCTCACGAGCATCAGCAATCTTGCATGGGTGCTGCAATCCCAGAGAAAGTACGAGGAGGCGGAGCTGATGAATCGACGAGCTCTCGAGGGGTATGAGAAGGTACTCGGCAGAGAGCATCCTTCTACGCTCACGAGCATCAACAATCTTGCGTTAATACTGCAAGACCAGGGAAAGTACGAGGAGGCAGAGCAGATGAATCGACGAGCTCTGGATGCTTTCGAGAAGATGCTCGGCAGAGAGCATCCTTCCACGCTCACGAGCGTTTACAACCTAGCCTACCTCTTCCACAGGCAGACCCGCTTCTCAGAGGCGGTTAAGCTGTATGAGAGGGCCTGTAACGGTTATGTGGAAGTTCTCGGATCTGATCACCCTACTACGAGAGCCTGTGTGGTACATTACCGTTCTTTGAGGGAAGACATGGCGAATAATGTGCAAAAACGGTAATCTACACCACAGTACAGCATCTATCAAGAATGAAGTAATTATGTTTTATACTTCTAGGCTGCTATTAAAGCTGGAGTGAAGTGAATCCCCGCCAAACGCGGGTCTTATCCACCTGTCGACTTCCAGCCTACTGTCGTACCGTTGTAGATAGTAAGATCGCGGACGGCGTTTTGCTGCGATTACTCTCCGGGGAAATCCGAGGACAGGCTGGTGAATGAGGCAGCCCATAATAGAGGCTAGAAGTTGGAAACTGGGCTGTCGTACGGTCGCCGTATCGCGGAGCGTTGAATGCGCACGCACAAGGCCGGGCCGTGTTTGCGACACCAAACGCGCCCCGTGCCGACCGCGTTCCCACAGGCCGCTCTGCATTACCCACTGTCGTCAGCCATCCATTTTCTCGTCTCGTTGGGAGATGATTTAGGCGCGGGTGGGCTGCGACTGGACCACAGCGTGGTGAATAATCAGGCGGTTACAGACGGCAGATCTATCCGCACACGCTTGGTTATAGAAGCCGACACGATATCAGTCATAGATTCTCGCGTATTCACGCTTTGATCATGTGTAGCTAGCATTGTATTAGTTAAGCCGTAGACTCTTGCGCATCCACGCTCAGGCGTACTGCACTGGGCACTGTATCGGGGAGCACGAGCCTACCCAACACCGCTCCCGCACTCGCAGATGATGTGGCACATCACTTTTTAAAACATGGAATCAGGTGTGGATACGCGAGAATCCAAGCCCCACGAAGGCGGACTGCAATTAGCGGGAGCCATAGCTGCTATTCTGTGATACGCTGGTAGAATGTGTGTGGCAGGCAGGGATTGGCTGGCAGCCTACATACCTCGGATCAATAGTCGGGCCATCCGTGTTCAACAACTGCGTTCACTGTTTCGAGTCTATCCAACTAAGTTGCTATTCTGGGTCGTGATTTTGACATCAAGAGTGACGAGATGGCGAAGGTGCGAGTCGGGAATGAGTGGAGCGATATTGCCGTAGCTTGTGGCAAGGGAATAGCGGATTGGACCGAGAACCTAGCAGAATATCACTGCGAAGGGTATGTCTGTGACTAGTTCTATGCAATGTACATCCCATGTCGTTGCTCGTGTGGACGTTTCTGCTGTTAGCTGGCCTCCTTAAGGACGATGTTGACATGATGCACTGAGGCTGCGGAAAACGCGATGGGTGTGTGACGCCCCCTGCTCGCGACACGTCCACACTCGATCCTGTGTCTATCCTGTGCGCGAAAGTTGCAGCCTGTGCCAACCCAGTCACCATTTAGTTCACAGGGGGCCATGCGCCCTTTCAATGCAACCATTCTTGAAGCAGACCCGCCCCCGCCCGATCGCCCGATCGCAGGCCCACGCTGCCCAGCCCGGATTCCTTTATCCCCTGATGCAGCTGCTCCTCACGCAGCAGAGCAGCTGGGTGGTGCGCAAGTCAGAATGAAGCCCGCGCGTGCGGCGGAGGCAGTGAGGTTGAGCGGCAGGAAAGAAACAAATGATATGGATTCGGTTTATGCGGGACGGCTTGGCGTCTAGCTCGGCCCCATCCGCCTCCAATGGGAGGGCCGTTGGCAGTCAAGCTGCAGTAAACCTCCTATCACAGTCTGACGGGCTTTCTTTTTCGCCTTGTTAGTGGTGGCAGTGGCAGCGTCGGCTCTTGTGGCAGTGCTCGTGCGTAGGTAGCAGCGCCACCATCACCGCAGCCTGATTCACCGCAGCCTGATGCTTGCTCAATCTGCCTCGTGCCTCCTCCATCTTCTGTGTCCAAACACGAATCGGCCGCAAAACACTTCACGATAATCACCCTCCACCAAGCGCCTTCCCTTTCGTCCATCTGTGGTATATGTCTCTACCAACGGTTATTATACGCGTCTACGAACCATCACCTGCCGGATGGCTTCCAGGACGGGATGGATAGAAAACGACGCCAGCACGATGACCTTGCCGAGACAAGCTCCTCTTACCCCGCAAAGCGACAGAGGACTTTGCCTAATGACCTGGACAACACTATCCACGAGCCGCAAAACGCTTCGCCTTCGCACGATGATTACACCATCGCCTGGATCTGCGCGCTGCATATAGAGATGGCAGCAGCCCGTGCCATACTAGACGAGATTCACGAAGACCTGCCTCGATATGCGAACGACAGCAACACCTACATGCTTGGCAGCATCAGGAAACATAATATCGTCATCGCGTGCTTGCCAACAGCACAGTACGGAACGAATAACGCGGCGAACGTATTAACGCATTTGATCCGGACCTTTCCGTCAATTCACCTAGGTTTGATGGTGGGAATCGGAGGCGGAGTACCGATCATGGCCGATATACGTCTGGGTGACATCGTCGTAGGAACGAGGGTGATGCAGTGTGATCTGGGGAAGATCGTCGAGGACGGACAGATCCGGCGGACAGCAATTCCAAGGATTCTTCAAAATCAGTTTGGCACACTTGTGTCCACTTTGCGCTCAACACATGAGCGGGAGCCCAGTCGAGTCCCATCCATCCTACGGGAGAAATTCGGGGGATTGCCCGGGTACGGTCGACCGAGCTTACCGGATCACCTCTTCTGTGCCTTGTATGAGCATGCATCTTCAACGCCTGGCTGCAACGAGTGCGATGATTCGAAGCTTGTTCCACGAAGAAGGCGGGAGTCGGACGATCCGCGGATACATTACGGTGCCATCGCCTCAGGGAACCAAGTCATGAGAAGCGGCACTGCCCGGGACGATATTGCTCGACAACTGGAAGTTATATGTTTCGAAATGGAGGCTGCTGGCCTGATGGATGTTCTACCTTGCCTCCCAATCCGAGGAATCTGCGACTACTCGGATTCTCACAAGAGCAAGGAATGGCAGAGGTATGCTGCAGCAACCGCGGCTGCATACGCAAGGGAATTGCTCGAGGTGCTTCCCGTGACCAAAGTGCATGCAAGAGTTGCTTACGTGCCCAACCCTCGTAAGTTAGCTTAATAGTCTTGGGAACAACTTCGAACCAACGCCGCTCACACCCGATGTGTAGATCAATATTCATCACACGAACGCCGACAGCGCTTGCTAGCTTCCCTCAGATTCAAGAAAATCGATTCTCGTAAACAAGACATCAAAACCGCCCACGCCAAAACATGTCGATGGTTTCTCCGCCACCCTGACTATCAAGCATGGCTTGATCCCAAGAAGTTGGAACTGCATCATGGTTTTTTATGGATCAGTGGCAAGCCAGGCGCTGGCAAATCGACTATCATGAAGTTTATATACTTGAGCATGATGAAAAAAGACCTCCCCGGGCGTGCTGTCACTGCTTCCTTTTTCTTTCACGCTCGGGGTGACTACTTGGAAAAGTCTATCTTGGGCATGTATCGATCATTGCTGCACCAGCTGCTCGAGCGGTATCCCGATCTCCAAGCAGTTTTAGATGATCCGGACCTTACTCCCCATAGTCAGGATGATTGCCCTTCTTTAAGTGTTCTCAAGGACCTTTTTCGCAATGCAGTTTCCGCTCTCGGTCAGCGCTCACTTACTTGTTTCATCGATGCTCTCGATGAGTGTGATGAACAACAGGTTGTGGAGATGGTTCAATACTTTGAGGAGCTAGTAGAGCGATCCCCGAAGGGCACCCTGCTCCGAATCTGTTTCTCCAGTCGACATTATCCCTACATCAAGCTACGACATGGGATCCGGTTGACGTTGGAAGATCAGCGAGGCCACGCTGAAGACTTGGAAAGCTACATCGGAAGCCGCCTCCAAATCAACGAACCTGCACTTGTCGAAGAGCTGCAACCCCAGCTTCTTGAAAAGTCTGCTGGTGTTTTCCTGTGGGTTGTCCTTGTTGTTGAGATTCTTAATAAAGAAGATCGACGGGGTCGACTGCCTCTGCGGAAAAGACTAGCAGAAATCCCCAGCGGCCTGAGCGAACTGTTCAAGGACATCCTGAGGCGCGACAATGAGAATATGGAAGACCTGCTGCTTTGCATCCTTTGGATCCTTTACTCAAAACGGCCTCTGCGACCGGAAGAGTTTTACCATGCCCTCTGGTCTGGGCTATCACTCAAGGATCTGGCCGATTCGGATATTCCAACTGTCACTAGCCCAGATGCTAGTAGTTGCTTTGAGAGATATGTTATCAGCTCCTCAAAAGGGCTAGCGGAGATCACAAAGTCTAAGGAGCAGCCAACAGTTCAATTCATCCATGAGTCCGTCCGAGACTTCCTCATCAGAGATAAGGGTCTCCATGAGCTTTGGCCCGATCTTGGATTTGACTGGGAGATTCCGAGTCATGAGAGGCTCAAGCAATGCTGCAGCACCTACATAGATTATCACTTAGCGCGCATTTCTATGGTAAACTCCGACGAACAAAGGGAAATCTCAAAGCAATTCCCATTTTTAGAGTATGCCAGCTGTCATGTGCTCAATCATGCTGATGCTGCGGCGAGTGCGATTCCTCAGGATGAATTTTTAACCAAGTTCTCCACTTCTGATTGGATCACTATCATCAATCGGTTTGAAAGGTACGAGGCTCGTCGATACACCCCCGATGCAAGTCTTCTTTATATTCTTGCAGACAAGGGATTCGCGGAGCTCATCCGCACACAGCCTAAAGAACAACTGTGTACTTATATTCCAAAAGCGAGATACAGGTATACATTGTTCGCTGCTTTGGCCAATGGTCACAAACATGCAGTTGCTGCTCTCCTGAATCTACCTTCCAGCTTCTACAATGGGGTAGACATTGCAGATGGTCTGACTTGGAGGAAAGACTTCACGGAATATAAAGATCGAACCCCGCTATCTTGGGCTGCTCAGAACGGCCGAACAGGCATCATCGAGCTGCTTCTCCAGAACAGAATGACCGTCACGGAGGCGGATAGGGGGGGCCGACAGCCACTCTCACGGGCCTCAGAGAAGGGTCATGAAGCTACAGCCAGGCTTCTCATCGAGAAGGGAGCCGACGTCAATGCAAGCGATCAGTATGGCCAAACACCACTCTACTGGGCCTCACAGAATGGTCATGAAGGCACAGCCAGGCTTCTCATCGAGAAGGGAGCCGACGTCAATGCAGGCTGGCGGTCAATTCCACCTCCACCTCAACTATTTCAATATTGTTGAAGTGGAAGGCCCGTGCGTCAATTCAATCAATTCAATCTCGCCTCGAAATTGAAAGCCTCAATTCCATCGCGATGGCTTCAACCTTGACCACCGGTTGAAACGGTTGAGATGGGTGGCGGTCCAGGATAACATTGGCTGTGCTCGAGAGTCGCTTCCAATCCGCTTAGTCACTAGTACTTCCTCGACCCATAATATTTGTACATGCGGCAATGTATGCAGTACTTAAGGCACTCAAACGCGTCTCGAAGCAACCTTCACCCAAAACATTGCATCCAATTCCTGCGATCAAAATGGAAATCAACGTCCCTACCAAGCGCCAGCGAACTTCGGACAGCAACTCAACCAGCACGCCGTTTACGAACTTGGGTTCTTTGCCAGATGATTGGAAACTCTTTCCATGGAACAAGTTCCCGACTTTTTTCGATTTCTGAGCGAGCTGCCGGGTGGATGTTCTTGGAAGGGTCACTGAATGCAGACGATGACGAATGTGACCACTGCCTCTCGAGCCCTGACGCGGAGAACGAGCCTCTTGTCAAGGATCCCATCCATTATTGGTAGGAGAGACGGAAAGATTACCCTCGGTTGTCACCAACAGCTTTCGACTTGCTGTCGGTGCCGCCTATGTCACAGTACGAGTTGGGGATCTCGACACGCGTATGCGGTTCAACCACTTCAATTCAACGCCATCAATTCAATTTGGAGATGCGGTGGATCAACTCCACAGGCCAAATGCTGAGTAAGCTGTCAACGCAACGCCACGCGAAGGCGAAGTTGGTGGAATTGAATTGATCGCCAGCCTGCGTCAATGTAAGCGAATAAGGATGGCCAAACACCACTCTGAAGGGAGCGCAGTTACAGTCCACCTAATTCCGGCTTGCAGGAGCATTGAGCAAGAAGATACAATCAGCTGTTGCAGGATCAACGGTTGCTATTAGCTGCCCTAAGTCGCATTAGTAATAAGTCCTTCAGCCAACGGACCGGACTCTTGAGACGGCAACGGACATGTAGAAACGACAAAACAGGTTAGGCTTCTTTTTGCTTTCTAGACTATTGAGATTCAGTCATCGCATACAATACCCTATTATTATTTTTCTACCCTTGCTGTCGGAGGGTTGTAGGGGCCACGGGAAATTTACTGTCTTCTGGGCATGACATTCGAAACTTCGGGGAACGACTAGCATTAGGGCTGAGTAATGCAACGCCCCGTAAGCAAGGCTTCTTGCATCAGGTGGCCAGAATAGTATAAGAGTTCACGGGCTCTTCACTACAGTCTGCCCTTCCAATACAGTGCTGGATACGCCCGAGCGTGGATACGCAAGAATCCACAGGCGCCCCAATACAGTCTGCCTGAGCGTGGATACGCGAGACTCCACAGGCGGCGCCCCAATACAGTGCTGGGTGCAGTGACTAGATACACGAGGATCCGAGGGCGTGACTTGGTGGGTTCTCCTCTTTTTGGTGGGAGCGCTGGAAGCACTGGACCTTCAGAGCTCTTGATAATACAGTGCTGGGTATGCCTGAACGTGGATACGCGAGACTCCACGTGCTCCCACTACAATCGTGGATATGCGAGAATCCACAGGCGGCGCCCCAATACAGTGCTGGGTGCAGTGCCTGGATACGCGAGGATCCGAGGGCGTGTTCCCACTCATGTTGATTGGATATTGGATGTCTCTGATAAGCCATGACTGCAATACTATTTCCGCATATTAATCCTCCCATAGTTTCTAGTTTCCTCTCAGCTTAATCCGCTCAAATCCCTTCTCTAGATCCGTCAATCTAGCCAAGGCAGATTACCCTCTCAGGCGCAATTAGTACATTTCACATATGTAAAGAATTTCGTCACATACCCCAGTCTACTGCCCTCTTCGCCTAGGACTTCTTAGTAGAAGAGATCAGACCATCGGCTCTGAGTCTTCGGCCATGCGAAAAACTTAATCGGATCACAACAATCATTATCTTGCGCCTATAGATTATCAGCATCAGTCTATCTAGGCCAAGCGAGTATACATACCTAGCCATCCGACAGATGGCACCTGGCTTAACAAACACAGACCCTATATGGCCAGAAAGCTCGGGGCCTAACTTCGAACATGTATAGTTAAGTTTGGGGTAGTATGTATAGCACGGCGGACTCTAGTTCTCATTATAGCAGAAGTAAACCTATATTCGGGCTGTTAGTTACCACAGGAGACTAACGCTTCTAGCGAAGGACTGCAGATCGTGGAGACTCGACTCGAGTCCCTACGAGAGAATGGATGTTGATTTCTGCCCCGCGACCCGCGACCATCAATCAGGGAAGCACTCGCCCCACAGCGTCTAGCGAAACAACTGCCAACGTGTTCGCGACGTGGCAGTCATCCATCAACGATGAACCGAAGACGACTGGCCACGAAGATCCATGGGAGTAGGCGCCCCGCAGAGCAATTTCTCGTGCTACTTTCACTACCAGCCGTTGCCTGTCTCCCAATAGTGATGTACTTTTCGGCCCAATCATTGCGAAATTGACGAAAACGCGTCTGCATGCGATTCTCGTCTTAACGGAAGTCTAAGCCGCAACTAAGCCGTGCTGCAGGTTGCAAAGCCTCGCTGGCACTCACCCTAGTACGCCTTGGCAGATTTGTGTGCACGCTGCTTGCTAGCGTCAGGCGTAATTCACATGAGAACTCGCAAGCGTCACTGAATGGTTGGCAGTTGTGAGTGATTTATCCATGAGGAGGTAGTACTGCACATTAGCAGCCTATGATAAGCTGCAGCAGGCTTTGGGCAGCCGCTGGACCAACACAATAGATGCCGCGTGTTGAAGTGGCAGGGATTGGGCAAACAACAGGACGTACGGAGTAGACTTCGCGGTATTGCGCACTCGAGCAGCCGAGCAAGTCAACTGGCTCCACGTAAAGCGACAAACACCGTGGCCGGGTCGAGTGAGCCCACAGGAACGCCCATGTACGTGCATATTAAGGCCGACCGGCCATCTTCCCGGCCCTTGCGGCTATGCACGACACTGGGCAGCCTTGGTAAATCATCACGCCTATTTAGGCCACACATGCTCCGGCCCAAGACTAACTGCAACCTCTAGGCACCCTGAGCAAACAATCATGGAGCCAGTGGGGCTCGGCATCGGAATCGCGGGGCTCGCCGGCCTCTTCAGTTCCTGCTTGGAAGCCGTCGAGAGGGTGCAATCCTACAAAGATTTCAAGGACGACTCGGAGGCCCTGGACGCCCAGTTCAACGCCGAAAAGCTCCGCTTTCAGAAATGGGGCCTGGCTGTCGGGCTCCAACAAGAGAAGGGGCCGGCTGGCCACCACCATGCCCTCGACGATCCGGACACGCTTTCGGCGGTACAGGATCATTTAGGGATCATCCAGAAAATTTACGACGCAAACGGCATTTCCACGCGCCGCCCGTTCCTGGCGGGCACTGGGCTCGCCAAAGACGGGTTGTTTTCCGCAAGCTATGCCCGGCCCTCCCACGGCGCACCGTCCGCATCCAAGATGCGCAAGCTTGCTTGGGCGTTACGGGGCAAGGCAGAACGCACAGATCAGGTCAAACTATTTCGAGGGTTGGTGCAGCAATTGCACGACCTGGTTCCTCCCGACGAGGCGAAAGGTACACGCCCGATACACGGAGCGACTGCCGCGGGCAACGATGCCCCCGTGCCCCTCCAAGGTTCGGCTGCCAGCCCTGCTCTGCCGCCCGTTGCCGCACTGTCCTAACGGAGATCACTAGGAGATTCCTCCGGCAAGGGGGCCTGGCCAGCGGAGCTTCGACAGATCCTGGACCGCTTGGAGGGGAAGATGATAGGTAAGACGGCCGAACCCGCCCATGGCTCCATAACCAAGGCTAACGGGCCGAAGCCGAAACCCAACGGGAACTGCACGCCTGGCTGTTGGGTCGCTCTTCTCCGAACGAACTCTATGACGATGCCGTCCAGAAGAGGTTAGGTGGGACCTGCGACTGGATCCTGGAACACCCCACATTTCTCCACTGGCTCTCACCAGCCTTTCCAGCAAAGACCGCCAAGTTGCTCTGGATCAACGGACCTGCGGGGTTTGGAAAAACCATCTTATGTGCGCGGGTGATCGAATATCTCCCGTCCACGCTGCCGAAACCCGTCGCTCACTTCTTCTTCTCATCCGACTTTGAGAGCCGTGGGGACCCCTATGTGGCCATACGATCATGGATATCTCAAGTTGTCTCGCGCGACGCGGGCGCCTTCGACCTGGTCCGCGAGAGGTGGGAGGCCGAGCAGGAACCAGTCGCAACGCGAGCGAGCGCCGTCAATCTTTTCCGAGAAGTCCTCAGGGCCGTGCCCGGGTGCACGCTTGTCGTGGATGGCCTGGACGAATGCACTTCGGTCGGCGGCGAATCTGTGGCAAGGTTTCTCGAGACGGTCCAGCAAGCGGTTGCGGACACGACCACCCGAGTCATGATCGTCAGCCGTGACGAGCCCGAGATCCGAAACGCTCTCACGGATACTACGAGGGTGGAGTTCGTTGAATATAAGGTTTCTCCCGAAGACGTCCGAGCCGACACGGCGTCGTATTCCAGAAGCATTGTCGACAGGAAGCTGTCCAACAAGAACGAAGCGACCAGGAGCGACATCTCTCGAAGAATGGCCGAGCGCTGTGAGGGCCAGTTCCTGTGGCTGAAGATGCAAGAGGACTGTCTGAGGGGGGGGAAGAACAAAAAGCAGCTCGAGGACGCGATCGCCAGAACTCCAGCCGGACTTGAGCGTCTCTACGATCGAAATTGGGAGAGAATAACAGGCCTTCAAAAAAACGATGGAGCTCGGGCGGTTTCCTTGCTGCGCTGGGCAGCATCTGCTCTGCGGCCTTTGACGGTATGTGAGATCACCGAGGCCGTGCTCATTGACGAACACTGCGATGATCTCCTGGTCAACGAACTGCCCGACTCTGTCGATCAAGCCTATATCGACAGCGAGATATTGGGCCTCTGCGGACCGCTCCTAGAGGTCCGGCGCAATCCCACAGAACCTTCTCCAGAACTGGGGACGGTTCACCTGGCGCATTTTTCGGTCAAGCAATATCTTCTCTGCAACATTACGGCTCGAGGAGATCTGCTGGCTAACGAGAGCCTGCGAGCTTCCCACGAAGCGATTGAAAGTACTGTCCTGGCTAAGTTGTGTCTTCGGTACATCAATTTTCGGCGGGTCTGGCAAGGCACGCCGCAGGAAAAAGGTGGCCATCTGGGGACGTGGTTTCGAGACTACGCGGCAGGTTCGTGGTACCACCATGCTATTGCAGGAGTAGCCGATGATGCGGCCATGAACTACCTCGTGAACGCGCTGTTTGATATGTCCAACTCTAACTGGGACTTCTGGAGGAGACATTTCGATGCAAACGATGAAGGGCTGGAGAAAGATAAGGCGGCGAATGAGGCCAGTCCACCTAGCCCTCTCTACTACGCGTCGAAGCTCGGATTAACCGTGACGGCGAAGTATCTGATCACTGAACGTAAGTATGACGCAAACGAGAGAAGCACAGGAGGGAGGACGGCTCTGGGAACCAGCTGCGCGAAGGGACATCTGGGAACAGTGCGCGCGTTGCTGGAGGCCGGGGTCGACATCAGGGTTGCAGATAACGACGGACGGACAGCGCTGTCGTTTGCGGCAGAGAACGGGCACGAGAAGGTCGTCAACCTGCTACTAGCGATGGACGGCATTGACGTAAACTCCAAGTCGAGCGGCAACGCATGGTGGAAGGTGGCGGGGGTTAGGGAAGAGATATCGTCTGACGAGGCTCTCATGGGGATTGCCATCAACAACGGATGGACGCCACTATACGCAGCGTCATTAAACGGACATATCGAGGTAGCTAACCTGCTTCTTAAGATGGGGGCGGACATGTCGATTGCCAACGACGACGGATGGACGCCACTATTCGCGGCATCATTCAACGGGCATGTCGACGTAGTCAAGCTGCTACTCAAGATCGGGGCTGACATCGCTATTGCTAACAACCACGGATGGACGCCACTACATGCAGCTTTACATAAGGGACACTTCGATGTGGTCGAGCTTCTTGTCAAGGAGGGAGCCAACGTCGTGATTGCCGATAACAACGGATTGACGCCACTGTATAGAGCATCAGAAACTGGACAGTTCAACATAGTCAAGCTGCTTCTAGAGAAGGGAGCTGACGTCGCAATTGCTAACAACGACGGATTGACACCACTACATAGAGCATCATTCGATGGACATGTCGATGTGGTCAAGCTGCTTCTGGAGAAGGGAGCCGACGTCGCAATTACCTTCGGGAACGGATTTACAACACTAAATGCAGCGTCATTCAACGGACATGTCGAGGTCGCCAACCTGCTTCTCAATATGGGGGCTGACATCGCGACTGCCGACAACGACGGATACACGCCACTACATGCAGCATCAATCAACGGACATATCAACGCGGTCAAGCTTCTTCTAGAGAAGGGAGCTAACATCGCAATTACCAACAACGCCGGATACACGCCACTACATCTAGCATCAGAAAAGGGACACTTCGACGTGGTCAAGCTCCTTGTCGAGGAGGGAGCCGACGTCGCGATTGCCTGTAACGGACGCACGCCACTACATGCAGCATCAGAAAAGGGACACTTCGACGTGGTCAGGCTTCTTGTCGAGGAGGAAGCCGACATCTCGATTGCCAGCAACAACGGATGGACACCACTACATGCAGCATCATTCAACGGACATGTCGATGTGGTCAAGCTGCTTCTCAAGGAAGGAGCCGACGTCGCGATTGTCAATAACAACGACGGATGTACGCCACTACATTTAGCATCATTCAACGGACATGTCGACGTGGTCAGGCTGCTTCTAGCGAAGGGAGCCGATATCGCGATTGGCAACATCCACGGATGCACGCCACTATATGCAGCATCGGATAAGGGACAATTCGACGTGGTCAAGCTGCTTCTGGAGGAGGGAGCCGACGTCGCGATTGCGAATAACAGCGACGGAGGCACGCCACTACATTTAGCATCATTCAACGGACATGTCAACGTGGTCAAGCTGCTTCTCGAGAATGGGGCCGACATCACAGTTGCGAACACGAATGGATGGACACCAATAAATGCAGCATCAAGCAATGGACACATCGAGGTGGTCAAGCTGCTTCTCGAGAACCCCGATATCGAAGCCGACAGAACGGACGACCTCGGCCGTACAGCCTTGTTTCTAGCCTCCAGGCAGGGACATGACAAAGTGGTGCACGTCCTACTTGCTGATGGTCGGATCGCGCCAGACGCCAAGGACTGGTATGGTTCAACATCTCTTTTTGTCGCAGTGAGAAACGGCCACCCCGAGACGGTAGACCTTTTATTGGCCGCCGAAGATGTCTGCATTGATTCCAAAGACGGCTATGGTCGGAGTTTGATGTGGTGGGCGCGGCGCACTGGCAACACTCGAGTCATCAAGCTTTTGCTACAGCATGCTGAAAGGGCGGGCACCCCGATCGGTGACGACGATTCTCTGATTGAGAGCATCTCGGTACCGTTCAACCAGAACTCAGCTTGGTGCGATGCCTGTACATTATGCATCCCGACTGGTTGCGCGTTCTATTCTTGCGAACTTTGCGATGGTGGGAATTTCCACCTCTGCCTGGAGTGCTTCAAATCAGATGTCAAGTGTCGGGACGATTTTCATGCGTTGGTATTACGCCAGCCAGACGATACCGCCCGGAACGGCTAGGGCAAGTGCCTGCGACAGGCTCATGTCTTGCTCATCTATGGAGGACAGGATCAAGCCAGACCAGCAACCAGGACCGAATACGGCACTGAGGCCTGAGATAGCCCGCTTAAACAAGGAGATGGAAGATTTGCGCGCAGTGAAGGTTGTTCGGGACCTGCTCGAAACCGAATTCACTAGGTTGAACAAGACAATCAGGGAACTGCGACGAGAAAAAGTGAAGGACAAGACGAGAATCGCATGCCTAGTGTCGGAACGTCGTCAGGGCAGCGGGAGAGGGATCTGCTCTCTGATAGATCCCGACCACGGAACACCACGAGGACATCGTCCCGAGACTAAAGCACAACATACGGGCTGTACGACAACCCAGAGTTTCCGGATGCGCCCATGTTCACAGGTGAGACAAAGCGTGCCCCAGAAGACCGCCTCGACCACGCTACGGCTGTCGGCTCCAGGGATCCGCATCATGGATGCTGGTAACAGCAGAGGTTCTCATTTAGTGAATATACATCTAAACCCTTTGACGGTTAATGCATTATTTGCGTCTAGGCAACCGCGGCTTATTTTAATTGCTAATATTCAATTTTAATCCTCAGTCCATGCGCCGAGACTAATGCAGGAGTTCATGGTGGTGGGGTAGATCTATAACAATTAATTCTAGCTTAAGCCGACAGTTTATAACGGTTGTCATGTGACTAAACGGTCAGAGTCGGCGCCTGGAAACCTTCGCTGCGTGCGATGATTGATCGAAGGGCTGGATTAAGCGCCTCCAAAATTAGAGGGTTGAGGCTCCGTTTTTGGAGGCACAGGAGTCAAGAAATGGATGCAAATGGTCCGCAGACAAGAACTTGACGGGATCCCGTATTTTCTAAGAGCTATGGTCGTATGTACTGACGATGGCTTCAGTCACGGCCTAAGTTGACGACGGATGCTCTCAGCGATTCCCACCGATCAAAGAGGACTCGAACTGGGCGTGTGCAAATATGACCTTGGTAATTTGTTCCCGAAAAGAGGGTTAGAGCGACTTGTAGCTCTGCTTTCTGCCTCGAAGCGTCGTCAACCGGATGCTTTTGTGTGTTTCAAGTAATTTTTTCACGTTCATGTCTTGGGGGGATTCTGTTCACGCCATGGAATTTCTGTGTCCCGTGTCCATGAATATCAGCTCTAGCTAGGCAAAAACTCCACGTGGAAGGGATCTGTCAAGTATCTGGATTTCCACCTGTTTGCCAAATGAGGGGGCCGAGTTTCAACTTGTCCCAATGCCTTCTCGATCCACCGCGATAGCCTCTCATTTGCTACAGGACCTAGATTCAACTCTGATATCAATGCCAAATTCCTAAAGTTAGTGGGGCGGTCCGGCTCGAACTGTAAAATATTGAAAATGGCTGTTTCCTATTCTGCGTTCATCTCCTCTTCCGATCTGTCATTGTCCCGTAAATCAGCGAAAGGTTATTTCTTTCTTTCCTCCTGAGCTCGCTCATGGAAGAGCCGACCGTAGTCCACTGAACCTGCCAGATGCTCGTCCTCTACATTGTGTACAAGCTCGTATAGCCTTTAAAGGGATTATAATCCGATTGGTGAGTAACCAAACTAAACGAGAGGAGCACTAGATTCTGCCAGCTTGCCTCCAACTCTGGTTCGATCTTCGCAACACCTAGCCTAGAGTATGACCTGGAGGCACTAGTCTATGATCTAGATGATTCAAGTTCGGTAGCTTGGAATGGAACATTTTATTTTATTTAATGATCGAACGGACTGGATGTTTCTCTCTTTTCTTCCCTACGCACCGGCTTGTCTACGATCCTTACCGATAAATGTGCCTTTAAGATACTTGTTCCTGGCTACAGGTCGTGCGTTACCGGATTTCAGCTGGTCTGAAATATCTAGTGAGCCACCAGCAAATGAACCGCCCTGACAACTCCTTATTTTCTCCGATCAGGATCGACAGAACATCATGTGCCAACTTGGGACCACCATGTCTCCCTTACAGAAGCTCACTTGAACATGATTGGAAGTCGTCCTAATTTTGGGGTTCTACAGCATCAGGTCCGACCAAAGAGTTGTGCGATACTCCGGAACTAGCAGGATCAATATGGTCACGGGTTGGTGTTCAAATCATGAATCTTGTTTATGAGTAATAGTCTTTAACACAGCTTCCTCGGCTGGCCTCAATTATCCCACGCCCTCTCATAGACCATGCTCGGTCATAATCTCCTTGCGGATCTCGGCGTCCTGTTTAAACGCCTCCTGGTCCGTCTCTGGCGCGCCCATTTTCTCGGGCAACGCAAACTTAGGATACATATCCCACCAGTCCTGTACCTTTTGAGCCACTGGCAACTGCAGCAGCTCTTGCGTGGTGGGCACGGCGAGCACGTCGTGGACCGGCAGGGCCTTCTTCCCGTCCTTGAGGGGTTCGATGGACTGCCAGTTGTTGAAGAAGTTGTCTGGGTCCCACCGAGTCTTGATCTCCTGCAGGCGCGTGTAGTTGCGGCCGTAGTAGGCTTCCTGCCAGTTGGGCACGAAGGCGTCGATGTAGTTGACGTACGAGGCTTTCTGCTCGATGGCGTGAGGCATCAAGACGGTGTAGCACTTGGCGATGAATTGCTTGACGGTGTCATGCAATCCCTCCTTTGTCCACTGCAGCTTGATGTTTGCCACGTAGTGGCCGCTTCGCCAGTAGAAGGGTGTTGCTTCTGGAGCCAATTCCTCCGTCTTGCCGCCAATGTGATCCCACAGGAAGTGGGTTTTGGCAGAACCTTTTTCGTTCTTGTCGGTGATCTCGACGATATCTGCCGCCTCTCTGACGAGAGCCGAGATCTTTGCCACGACGTCGGGCTTGATCGCTCCCTCGGCGAAGATGAAGGATGCGTGGTGGTGGTAGACGTTCGTTCTGGGATCCCATTCCTCGGACTTGTGGACCCAATCAGTCCACTCCATTTCTGACAGGTTGATGGACACGGGCTCGAACGCCAGGAACCTGTTGATGTACTTCTGCGCCTTCTTCATGCTGCCGTTGTAGATGATGGTCATGCCGCCCGTCATCTGCTTGTAGCGGCCATGGGACCAGAGGGCATCGACGGCCAGCTCGTTGGGGTGCTTTGTGTTGTTGAACTCATCCATCATCTTCTCGAATGCTTGTTTCTGCTGGGGAAGGTTCCACAGCAGCTGACCGCAGACGACCCTCCCCTTTTGATCTCTGAGCTTGTGCATGCGGGACGTGAGGCTGACTACGACACCATAATTGCCGCCCCCACCGCCGGCCATGGCCCAGAAGAGGTCACGCTTGCCCGGGTCCTTGTCTTCAGACGAGAGCTTGACCTCTTTGCCGTCGTAAGTGATGACTGTCATCTCAAGCAAGTTATCGCAGCCCAGTCCGTAACTGCGAGAGAACGGGCTCAGCCCAGCGCCAAGAGTAAACCCGCTGACACCGACAGTCGGGCACTGGCCGCCGATGATGATGTTGCGCTTGTCCTTGAGGTGCTTGTAGTAGACGTCCTTCCAGATGAGCCCGCCTTGCATCTCCACGAGCATCTTGTCAGGGTCTATGTAACAGCCGTTCATGAGGCTGACATCAAGCACGATGCCCTCCCGATTGAGGCAGTAGCCCATGTACGAATGGCCGCCGTTCTTGACCGTCAGTCGGACCTTGTTCTGGCGGGCAAAGTCAATGGTTGCGCGGACATCTTGGACGGATCTGGCTTGGATGACAACGGGTGGGGTCGTGAATCGGTAGTTGAGGTTGCCGATGAAGACTGGGGTTTGTTGTTAGAGAGGACTCCCGACAAGGAAATGGGAAGAGTGGCGGCTATCGATCCTCACCAGCTTTTTCGTACTCCTGTGATGGATGCGTGAGGACTTGCTTCTCGGTTAGAATGTCTTTGAGAGTATTGAAGTCGGTCATGATGAATCCGCGATCGAACTGAGGCCAAGGAAACAAAGCACAATGGTAATTTAATGACGAGACCCGATGTTGGAGCCCGAGGTTTTGTCTTTCCAATCATTCGGCAGGGGGGATACTATCCTTTAATTCACTTTTGGGGACATATTCGCCTTTCTCAACACTCGTTTCTCTCCACACTTGTCCACGTATCATAGCACCTGGACTGTTCGAAGTGAGACATGTGGGCATAGGACGCAAGTCTAGACCCGCCAAGCAATGACTTCAGCTAGCCACCAGCTCGCGTGGAAATCTCGTTTTGCGACTCATGGTTCCTGTATTATTGGTCGAAGCGCCGGACTATTGATCTCGGCGGCCCACGATGGCACGGTACGGGCCATCGATCCACCTCGATTGCCGTAAACACGAAGCGTTTCTCTCTCGCTAAGCGCCGGAGGTGGCGATCGCCATGCAGCTTTATCGATAGTGTGTTTCCTTTGCAGAAGATAGATCAATTTTGTAGAAAGAGTTCAGCCGTCTCGTTTATCATCAGAGAATTATGATCCTATAGCATCCCTCACCGCTAGTGTCACGCTGTGAGCGTTGTATTAGCCATCCCGTTGTGTCTACCTCCTCAACGTGTGGCTATAATGCCAAGCCTCATCCTGCATGTCCATTCTAATCTTGTAATTCTCCTCGGCAACCCGCAACACATCCAAGTCCACAGGGACAATCTCCATCCTCTCCTCCCCAATCCCTATGCGTCCTAGAGGGCCCTGGATGGGCATGGCGACGCAACTCAGGCCACCGGCATTGCAAAAGGCGACGGCAGCAGTGTTCTCAAAAGCGCGCAGCGTCGTGGCCGTCTCGAGGAAAAGCTTCTCGGCGTTCGGATTGAGCTCGGAGCCTTCGGCGCCGGCGTCGGACATGTACCAGAAGGACGGGATGAGGATCAGGTCGGCGCCGTCGGCGACCAGCGCCCGGAAGGCCTCCGGGAAGGCCAGGTCCCAGCAGATGAGCATGCCCGCTCGCACGGGACGGCCGTCGGCGCGCCGGAGCGGCGTGTCAAAGGCAACGTGGGGGCTATGCCGCGATGATGTCAGGTGTGGTCGCTCAGGATGCCACAGGTTCTTCTTCTGGTACGAGCTGCAGATGTCGCCAGTGCCGGCCGCGAGGAAGTGGGCCATGTTGTGCAGTTCCTCCGGCTTGTCGGCCTCCGCGCCGGTCCGGAACTCGCAAATGGTGCCCGGCACAATGTTGATGTTGAGCTCACGTGCGAGCTCTTGATACTTCGCCAGGAACGACGCCGACTCGCGGGTCGCGGACAAGAAGTCCGGGTGCTCGGGAACCCATGATGTTAGGTGGTATTCTGGCAACAGCGCCAAGTCACAGCCCTTGGAAGCGGCATCTCGGATGTATTTCGCCGCGGTATTGAAGTTTTCCGTAACGGCGACCGGCTGATCAATTATCTCAGTATATGAAGCTCGTGCGACTCTTGAATGACATAGTTGAAGACTCAGACAACTGCGGGGAGCGAAACAAGCGACAACACCTCACTCACCTTGGGGTCGAACTGGATCAGCGCAATCTGATAAATCGGCGCCATGACGAAAACACTCCCAGTTTGATGTGAATGACCAAAATATGAGATGAGTCTGCGATGTTAATGTTTCGATGAGCCCACATTGTGCCGTCTGTACCGTGGCCGCCGTACCAAGTGGGGGAGGCTCGTGGCGACAAGTGGGTTGCTTACTTAAATACATGACGCATCTAAGCCCAGGCTGGTGTACTTAGTACGCTAAGATGGGGGAGAGTAAATGTCACAAAATGATCAAATTGGGTAATAAAGTAATACGTAGAAGGCTGGCTGGCTAAAGTAATTATTTAATGTTTACTCTCCCTTATGTGTTCTCTTTCCATTTATGCGCTTTGTAACTGAGATATCGTGGCTCAAAAAAAGAATATCACACCAACAAGAAAACAGTACTTCCAGCATACTTCACTGCATGTGAAGAACCTCCCAGAGCCTGCAGCACTGTCCCCTCATCCAGTCGACCTGCCTCTCGCGAACCGCCGCCCCTTCACCTCATAGCCCAATGCAATCTCCTACAATTTCTAGTAATTTCTTCAACGTGTTATACACCATATACGAGCTTGAATCTGCCACCTGCTGTCTATGCTCCGTTGTCTCCCAGGGAAACACCTAGCTCACATTTGGCGCCACAGAGCCCATCGAGATGATGGCGATCGCATCCATGGTCATAAACGGCACGCTGGCACAGACTTCATCAACAAGCATCTGCACCCTACCAAGGGGGACTGCTCCAGGCGTCTGGAGCTGGTCCTATTTATATACAGCGACCGCTGATATTGATGAAGCGTGAGTACAGGCGGAGACGGACATTGGCTTCCAGGTTGGTGGAAGACTGTTCCGCCAGGTATCACATTTAATCGCGAAATTGATGACACTGTTAAAAATGTTGTTCAAATGCGCGTTGCTAATGGCGGTTTTCTTGACTGGGCGAGTTGGCGTCCCTACTCTAGATAGAAGGTTGCCTGAGCCTTATGCTTCGGCGCTCCCGCAACAGCCAATACGCTGCCCTTGACAACCTGGACATACTTGTGCTTCGATCCTAGGACTTTGAAAGACACGCCCTTTGCGTCCGACAAGCCTTTCACTTTGACGAAGCTAACACTCTTCTGAAATGACTTTGATCCACTATCTTCGGCCAAGACAACCTTGCCGTCTGTGTGGCGAAGATATCGACCAGGAAGATTTGTAGACTCAAAGCTGACAGTTCCTTCGCCGTGCAAGCCAGGTTCGACAATTCGGAACTGCGTCTCTGCCAGGGCAGGAACGTCACTCTCGACAACAGCCTGCTCACCTTCCTTGTGGCGGATGTAGAGGCTCTCATCAGCTGCTGACCTCAGTCGAACGGGAGTGAGTCCATCAGGAACTGGGATACCAAAGTTGGGCGTTCCGTCAGACTTCCAGTAAAGCTTCTGAACTCTCGTCCGCCTATCAGGGTTCTTGAGCGGATCTCCATCAATCTCTTTGTATCCGCGGTCATGGTAGACAAGGAGATCGCTCTCGCCACCCTCAGATACAGTGAATGAGTTATGTCCCGGGCCATACTGACTCGTCTCATCGTTGCTGGCAAAGACAGGTTCGGGAGACTTGTGCCAGGATTCGGGGTCCATGAGGTCAGCATCTTCCTCTGAAGTAAGGAGACCGACACGGTAGTTGTGGTCCGTCGCACTGGCCGAATATGCCAGGAAGAGCTTGCCATTACGCTTGATCACTGCAGGGCCCTCGTTGACGTTATGGCCAATGCGCTCCCATGGAAGGTCAGGGTAAGAGATGCGAACTGCAGGAAGCTTGACAGTCCAGGGGTTGATCATAGGCGCCAAGTAGAGACCCGTGCCGCCTTCGCCAGAGTCAGGGTCGTTCTGAGCCCAGGTGAGATACTTGACACCGTTGGCTTCAAAGTAGTGCATATCAAGAGAGAAGGATTCCCAGTTAGTTTTGACAACACCCTTGACGCTCCATTCCGCCGTAAGGGGGTCATCACCAACCCCCTCAAGAACACCAGGTCGAATATTCCACGTCCCATTGACGCCAAGGGCGACGTAAACGTACCACTTGTCGTCGATATGCCAGATCTCAGGAGCCCAGACATAGCCATTGTAGATGCCGCCGCGCTTGAAGATGGTCACTTCTTCTGCATCTGTCAAGCCTTGAATGGTTGATGCAGAGCGGAGGACGACTCTATCGTAGGCTGGCACGGTGGCAGTGAGGTAGTACTTGCCGTTGGTGTGCTTCAGGATATGAGGGTCTGCGCGTTGCTCCACGATGGTGTTGTTGTAGATGGCGGGTGGGGAGACATTGCCAATGGACTCGTAGTTCCGGGAGAATATTTGCATTGTAGGGCTGGCTGATGCAGAGCTGGCTGTTAATAAGCCAATAATGGCAGATGTAACCACGCGCGTGAGATGCATCGTGTTGGTTCACTCGGGCGGAATATGGAGATAAGCTTGGGCAGTCCAGGTCAGCATGTTGGGGCATGCTCTGCAAAGTTGTGTCTCTTATACTCCGTCATTGCCAAGCTGCGAGCCCTTCGATAGCTTCATTAAAGACCTCAGAAGGTATTCACGTGCAGCTACTCCACGCATCTCATCATCTTCGCAATACGATGCGGGGTTTCTGGGGAAGCGTCTGGGTACGCGCACCAGTCACGAAATGCAAGGTGTCTATCATGTCTAAGCATAATTCTAGCACATGCATGCAGGCTCCTAATTAAGAAGCCGTCGCATGAGTTGTTCGTATGGAAACGTCGTTTGTTTCTACCGTGCCAATCATGCTGCGCCGGCTATGTTCTAGAAGCTATCAACCCGGACGATCATTGCGGGATATGGCGATCCCCCCGGCTTGGCTACTCTGCAATCCAACGCAATTTGCAGGTGAACGAAGAACTACAATAATTGTGCACCAGTCGTGGTTGAACGTCGCGGCTTGGCTTATTGTTCAATAAGGTGATAATTAACTTAGTTGCGCTGAGCCACGCCGGCTCGGCCTGTTTCCTCAGGGTACACGCGGTCGAATCAGTCTCTTGCTATGGAGACCTCTACTGGTGCTGTCTTTGGGTGATCTTCAGTCGGTAGGCTTAACCGCAAGACTAATTTAGGCAAACAATAGGGTGTCCTCGGGATTGAATCACTATAAATCACAAGCCTTCCTTGGCCCCAAGAGATCGATTGATGATGTCATGTTCAGTCTTTGTCGCTGGGCCCGGTGGAAAATGCCGGGATGGGCCAGAAGATTGGTTATAGAGACCGAGAGCATTTTCTTCTCTGCCCTGTCCAACATGACTGATTGCAATGGCCCAGGGTGGTCAATTTGTGATCATCATAAAGCTGTCTGGTCTGTATCCGCATAGGCGGATACAGACCAGATACAACACTCAACCGAGAGAGAGATGTAGTCATTCCAGATTCGGGAGACGAAGGTTGGGATCCTAATTGAGCAAGTTGCTACGGCCTGATGTTTTGGAACTACACATCAGCCATAGACGGCGGTCCTACCTCAGTACTACTCTCATGAAGGGCAACCATGTCTTATTCCGCACTTCAAATGGACAGCCTTCATGCTCAGAGACCTATGGCTGCGTCAAGCTTACCAACAGTGGCCCTATCCATCTGTCCTCTGCTCCAAATGGCGTCCCCGCTGCCGAAGTCGCGCCACACTGGATATCTCATTGATCTGTTATCCCCTGAGACGGATGAGCAATGGCGCTTCAAGCTTGAGTTCTCCCAGGCAGCGTTCTGGTTTGCAACGAGTGCGACCTTGAACGTGGGTCAATTCGCTGGAAGAGTCTCTGGTGGCTTGGTTAGTGGGAAGGGATTCAGAGTAGTAGCTTCTGGCCCAGTCCAGGAGTATGTTCTGTAGACACGAGGTGACAAATTACAACTACCAGCTGTTTGACAGCAAAAATTGACAAGCAATACAGTTCTTATTCTCTGAGTCGTCACATCATAAGTCACTAATTTTCTTCGCTTCGCTTTGTTTAATGATGACAGCAAAATGCTCTCCACTTGTATTCCATGCAGGTTCAGTCGTCAAGCCCCGCCATGCGAAACAGAGCTTAGAGCCTGACGCTTCAGAACAGCATCTAGTTCTTTCCCATCAACGACTACTCCCAGGTTAATTATATCCTCACAGACTCACTAGAACACACTTTCTACCGAGGTAAATGTACAGCGCGAGTCATCTTCCGCTGCTGGTTCAGTTCATCCTGACTCAAGCATATGAGGACCCCGCAGTCTGGGGTCGCTCCCCACTGCCGCCAACAGCGGGCGATGTTTTCCGAGATGGGCAACTGCTCGCGTATAAGAGAAAGCGATAGTTTGTGCTGAGAAGCACAAGATGCGAGCCTGTTGCTTGGCGAAACGTTTAAAATAAATTTTAAAGAAGAATAAAATCCTCAGAGTCTACGGACCCATCCATTCAAAGTGCCATGTCTCCTTCAACTACCGCCAGGAGACCAGTCCGCATTGCGGGCTGCTCCGGCGGTTTCACAGACAGGTCTCGAGCTATTGCATCGCTCGCCGGAGACCCGGAAGTTGACGCTGTCATTGGTGACTGGATGGCCGAGATGGTTTGCCAACCCGGAGTTCAAATCAGAACATTTTACACGGGACACTAACAGGTGAGTAGACAATGACGATGCACGGCAGCGGCAAGATCAAGAACCAGCAAAAGCTAGCCGTCGGTGCCAAAGTCGAATTCACCCTGGAGGAACGCATGAAGACGGCCATGTACGCCGAAACCTTTGTACAATGCTTCGAGCCGGCTATTGAGAATCTCGCCAAGAACAAGTGTAAGTTAGCCGTCAATGCCGGCGCCTCCGACACGGAACTGCTGGCGCAAGTCTGCCAGAAGATGGTCCGCGAGGCAGGCCACGACCTCAAGATCGCCTGGGTTGAGGGCGACGATGTCACCAGCCAGGTCAACCGGCTCATTAAAGGCGGCGAGGCGTTTGAGAGCCTCATGCATGGGAAGAAGCTTGAAGAGTGGGGGATGGAGCCTATTTGTGCTCAGGCGTACCTTGGTGGATTGGGCATTGCGGAGGCGTTTCGACAGGGTGCTGATATCGTCATTTGCGGGAGAGTCGCAGATGCGGCTCCGGTGATTGGACTTGCTGCGTAGGTGCAACAGTATCGACTGACCTTTGACATGTACTTGGCTAACTCGAGTAGATGGTGGCACAACTGGTCACCCGATATGCTAGACGAGTTGGCCGGGGCGCTCATCGCCGGCCACTTGATCGAGTGCTCAGCCTACGTCACGGGCGGCTACTACAGCGGGTTCAAAGACTTTATCAAGTCCAAGAAGCATATTAACATGGGGTTTCCGATTGCTGAAGTCGACCACAAGGGCGAGTGCGTCATTGTCAAGGAGAAGGACACCGGGGGTGCAGTGAATGTCGGGACCGTGGCGTCGCAGCTGCTCTACGAGATCCAAGGCCCGTGAGTATCATTCAAGTTGAAGCGTTAGAGTGCCTACTGATGCAGATAGGTGGTACTACAACTGCGACGTCGTTGCAGACCTCACGGGCGTCAAAATGACACAAGTCGGCGAAGACGCCGTCCACGTCTCAGGGGTCAAGGGCATGCCACCACCTCCAACAACAAAAGTCGGCATCACGGCGCCGGCCGGCTTCCAAGCTGAGTGGCACATCTACTACTGCGGTCTGGACATTGAAGAAAAGTGCCGCGTGACCGAGGACCAGATCCGGTATGCCATCGGTGACAACATCGATAAATTCACTACACTCAAGTTCCACCAGAACGGCACGTCGCTCGTCGACGCGAGGAACCAGGACATCGCCACGGTTGACTTTCGGGTGTTTGCGCAGAGCAAAGACCCAGAGGTGATGCGGGCAGATATCCCCAACGGCTTCAATAGATGGGTCCTGGAGGTGTTTCTGCAGTGCGCCCCAGGAGCATCCCTGAGCAATGATATCCGGCAAGTCGTCCCGAAGCCCTACTACGAGTACTGGGTGTCTCTGCTTCCACAGACCGAGCTCAACCACCGTGTGCACTGTCTCTTTGGCGACAACAAGATCATCGACATGCCCGCTCCTAAGAACACCAAGACGTACCCGAGACAGCAGCCAAGCGGCGAGACAGAGGCGCCCTTGGAGATGTCGAGCTGGGGCGGGACGGCGCGGGCACCGCTCGGATACGTCGTGCTTGGCCGGTCTGGGGACAAGGCGAGCGACTGCAACGCGGGATTCTTTGTGCGGCACGACGACGAGTGGGACTGGCTTCGTAGCTTTCTCACCATTGACAAGATCAAGGAGCTTCTTGGGCCGGAGGAGTACAAGGGGAAGCCTATTGATCGATTCGAGATTCCGGGGATCAAGGCAGTGCACTTCCTATTGCACGACCATCTAGACAGAGGTATGGGTTGCAGCTCTCACATTGCAACTTCACATTACGAAACAGAAACACTGACTGGTTTGTACAGGATACAATGGGTGCTCGACGTACGACACGCTGGGCAAGAACGCCTGCGAGTACATTCGAGCTAAGACGGTAGACATTCCCAAGATGTTCTTGGATCGAGGACGGATATAAAGCCGATAATATTGACACGATATTTGCGATATATACAAAACCGGGTGTACCTAATACAACGCTATATACTAGAATCGAGAATACGTACTTTGACAAGTCATGGCGCGTCCAGTGTAAGAGGCTGCAGTCTTACGCCTTGCACATGCGGCCGTCGGCGGCCACGTTCCAGACTTCACTGCCAACACCCTTGAGGTTGTACAGCAGGGCATTGGGATCCCACTTGTTCTTGATGGTGAGCAGGCGGTTCCAGTTGGAGCCATAGAAGGTCTCCTTCCAGTTGGGCTGGTTGAAGTCGGCCTCGTTCATGTAGGCGCCAGCACCAGGGGTGACGGCGGTGATCTGGGGCACGAACTCGTTGGTGATGCGCTTCTGCATGACAAGCATGTCGTCCCAGCGGGTGGGATCCCACAAGGTGGCCAGCTGCATGGACATGATGGCGGTGCGCCACGACGGGTAGACGGCGTTGCTGACGCCGGAGTAGCGCTTGAAGGTGCCGCTGCTGCCGACGGCGATGACGCCGTTGGCGGTGAGGTTGCGGAGGACCGTTTGGAAATTCGCGTTGTCGTTCTCGACGACGGATCGCGGGATGAGGCGGCCGCCGTACTGGTACAGCGAGGCGCCGATGTGGCCGAAGGGCAGCGGGCCCATGTAGGTGTCATAGTGGTCGCGGTAGTTGAGCGTGGTGTAAGACACGGTGGGGGTGATGCCAAGCCCCGCGAGGACGTCGAGATACGGGCCGAGGACCTTCTCCTTGACGTAGTCGCCGGTGGAGTTGACGAGGGTGATGGGCTTGATGACGAGGACGCTGGCGGTGAAGTAGTAGACGACGGTAGGGCCAAGGTCGATCATGGCGGGCAGCAGGTCGTGGAAGCGCTCGACGGCCGTGTCGAAGGTGGTCTTGTTGGTGCCGGCCGTGGAGATGACCATGGTGGCGCCGCCGATAGTCCCGGTGTAGTGGGCCCGGACGGTGATGGACGTGACGACGGCGAAGTTGCCGGCGCCGCCTCCGGAGAGGGCCCAGTAGAGGTCGCTGTTCTTGGAGGCCGAAGCGGTGACGATGTTGCCGGCGGCGGTGACGACCTCAAACTCGAGCGTCTGGTCGGCGCCGAGACCGAAGCTGGTGCTGAGCGCCGAGTGGCCACCACCAAGGGTGAAACCGGCGAGACCGACAGTAGGGCACTCGCCGGAGACGATGGTCAGACCGGCAGCGTGGGCGGCCTCAACGCCGTCAGCGCCCTGGACGCCGGCGCCGACCTTGAGCGCCGGGCCGGTGTAGAGGGAGTCGGACCACTGGACGACCTCGGTGGTCTTCATGTGGTGCGTCCAGATGGCCAGAGCACCGGCACCGGTGGAACGGCCGAGGTAGCTAAACAGGGCATGCGTATTAGACTTTGGCTTGCAAGGGGGAGGATGTATGCTCTAAGCGAAGGGATGAAACGTACTCATGGCCAGTGTTGCGCACAACTAGGCGGATGTTGTACTTGGTAGCAAACTTGACGGCCTTGACGACTTGGGCGGTGGTGGTCGCCTTGATGGCGTATGACACGTAGTTTCCGAGAACGCAGGGGCGCGATTGGGCCAGGAAGGGATCGCAGCTCTGGTTGGCGAAGTATGCTTGCATCACCGATGAGGACGAGTTGAAGCTATCATGCGGGGTTAGCACTACATCGTCATTCGTTCATCATCACCAGCACCACCGCTATCACAACGCCACGATGAATTGGAGGGGAAAAACTCACTGAAGCTGAGGCAGACTCCACTCATCTTGCAACTCCTCGCAAAGGGCAGCATCGTAGTTGGGATCGTGGCACGGCGACCCAAGCGGCACCGTGGCGATGAGCTGCCCACCAACGGTGGAGTTGAGGGCACTCCACACGCTCTTGGACGGCCAGCATGCGTCGCCAGGGAGGCATCGACAGTTGGACGAAGCCTCAGCCTGGCCGGCGAGCAGCGCGACCAGGGGCAGCAGGAGGGATGATGCGGAGATCTTCATCGTGAGGTTGTGTCTTAGCCTTGGCGACTCGATGCTGTTGAGCTGATGACAAGGCGCTGATGGGCAGAGAAGTGGCGTGGGCGATTCCTCGTGAGGGGAAAAACGCCTTATTTATTTGCATTTCATCGTGGCGATGGGACTCTCTGTTGGTCCCATTTCATCCCATTCCTTCCTTGGGTCCCCCCGTCCCTGATGATCTCCGTGTTGGCCGCCAACGCCAACGTTGTAACCCTAGGGGACGGGACTGCTGGGTTGCGATCCTGGAATTTTCTAGGTTTCCGGCACTGCTACGCCGGGCGCCGCATGAAATCGGCCGTCACTGACACGCGCTAGAGGTCGCTTGCAGAGCTGTCAAAGGACGAAGGAATCGTTCTTCTACCGCATAGTACTAGCGGCATAAACGCACTGAGATTTGCACAGGTGGTGATACTAGGATGGTATGTGCTCTGTCACAGGGGATGGGAATCTAGGCCACGGGTGCAAGCCGTATCTGGTCCTCTGATGGAGAATTGAATCCCTGATGAGAGAATCGAATCCCTGAGAGAGAGTACGAATCCCTGAGAGAAAGTACGAATCCCTGAGATGATTGTTGGCGGGAGACCCCTCCAGCCCGTCTTCTAACTCTTGTCAGCGGATTACTCGGCGGAACGACACCGGAACGAAGCCCACTCGGAGATTGGGCAGTAAAAGGCCTGGTGTCCACGCGCCCGGGGCAAGTTCGATACGGGGAACAAGCATGATCCCTCCCTTTTCCCCTTGCATGCGTGTGGCTCCGGATCCGATCGCCAGTTGAACGACGCCGGGGGCTACGGGGGAGATACAGCGAAGGGGAGGGGGGGGCTGCTGAGTTTATGGCCCCGGCGTTGATCCCCAAACGTGGACGTGGCGCCGGGATGGACGAACCGGCGTCTCCATCGTCCGCCGAGGGGCACCATCCAGAAATAGAATGGTGTGCCGAAGATGGGTTGCGGCGCATCGAAAGGCAGGGGAATAATGCATCGACGAAGGGGATTATCGAATGCAGGGGAACTTGGTATATAGCAGGGGGGACACGTTAACAGCAAGGGAAGCAAAGGGGAATATCGCTGTATAAGGCAAGGGAGGATGGAGTCTTCAGGCAAAAACGTGCCGAGGAACTTCTTCTTCTTCTACCGCATCGTACATTTCGTCCAGGGAGGACAGCGGACGAGCATCGTCGTTTAGGGGACCGCTCCGAACTCCGTTTATTACCAATATGCTCCGCCCATTCTGCCTATTGATGATGATGACGACTCCACCACAAAGTTCCCACTGGGAAAGGGTTCCACCCGGGTTTGCGAGATGGCTTGATGCAGCTCATTACAATACTACGTACGTACGGATACAGGACATACGTAATACCTACATAGAGGGCTACGGTGGCTAGTGCGGGCTGAGAATGATGGGCCTTTTGAAATGTTTGAGTGGGCAAATAGGCAATAGTGGCAAGCAGCGTCGTAACGCGACGGTGATTCTTCGGTCAGCGGAAGCTGACTGAGCAGATAGACCCGGCACACGAGTAATGAACGAACAAAAACGGTAAAAAAAAATAAAAAGGGAAGGGAAAAAGGAAGAATCGACAACTCGCGATCCCGGAGTTTAGACGGAGAGGAAAAAAAGGTCGTGCGTCCGGCATCCCGGATGGCGATTGCTGGGCACGCCTCCGCTTGTTAATAAAAACATAAAGACAAAATAAAAAAGCAGCCCACAAACAAGGCTCGATCCATTTCTAACAGTGATGATCACGGCAAGTCGGCAATTTTTCCCACGCGCAGATCTCCATCTCCATTTATTAGATCAAAGCTGCGAAATCTGGGGGGAAAGAGCCCACATTATTAGCTAACTGCACATCATCATCATTGTTGTTCTTCCTCTCGTCCATCAATCCTCACCTCTTCCCCTTCTGGAATGCGCGAAAAGGTCGCCACGTTTCACGGCAACAGCCGACTGCCGCGGCTTCTAGAACAGGGGCAAACAGGGGATGGGTGTTGCGACATGACGCGAGCCGTTGTCTTGGCTTTTGGTATGGTGGCATCCGTCTCGCCACAAGTTTAGTGGTTTGTTGGTCGCTAGAAAAATTGGTGGAACTTGTGGAAAACCTGCAGGCTGTACTTGGTCTCAAAATGAGCAGGGGTCATGTCTCTCTCCTCTCCTTAGTTGCCTCCACGATCTACCGTTGATCATGCAATAATCCATTTTGCCATCCCAGCTGAAAGAGCAAGATCAGGACCTGTCTTTACAGGATCAAATGGTGCTGCTCGTAACTTATCACTTTCTGTAAGCCCCTCCCCTCCCCTCCCCTGGTTCTAATCCGATGCCCCCGATCCCATAAGCAAATCGCGACTCCCCCCCCAGTCGCTTTGCATTTCCTCTTTCGGCCATTCTTCAACCGAATGCCACGTGAGCGGGTGGGCTCGGTTTGTGCGGGAAGGAGTCGCATCGTCACATTTTCGGAGGTTTTCTTTGTGCCCTAGCGCCGGGTGCGCAAAACGGGCAGTCCGGGTGGATGCAGCTGGCCGGGAAAGGAAGTTTTTTTGTTCTTCAACGACGACGACGACACATGCAATACGCCCCAAGTGGTGATGTTTGACTCACGATATTTCCATGTTCATCGAGTACGTAACAAGCAAGACCAGCTCAGAATCTCATCTGTTCCGCCATGGCAATTTTGTTCAAGGCGCTATTACTCTCTAGAACCCACTGCGTCCACTTAGCTCACACCACCGCTTGCTTACACAATGTGTAACTGACCCCTCTCCCTCCCTTCTCCGTGTTCCTCAACCGGTACAACACCCGCCCATCCTGAAGTTGCGGTTTCACGGCCCACATCTTTATACCCGCGTGTTGGTTCAAAACCGCATCTGTCACTCTTCTGCTCGGAGCTGGCTACCGCTCTTGGTCCATGGACGGCGCCGGCCCGTTCGAAACGCCACCACTACGTTTTTTTTTATGCTCCCATCCCATCCTGCTGGGTTTGCCGCTAGGTTTCCCGAGCTTGGCTGCCGGGGGATCCATCTATTATGCTACCACACAGCTCTTTTTTTTCTCCCCGGGACCGAGTCACTGGTGATGGAGATGCTGTATCAGGTCCCTTTTTTGCTCGGCTGTTTCCAAACGAGGGTGGGTGGTGCTGCTCTTTCAGCGAGTCAGTGCAGATCGCATGCTTTCCCTTTCGCTCACTCACATACTCCAACTTCAACCTCTCACTTACTCACTTTTACTTGTCTTTTTCATTTCCCTCCCCGGAACCATACCCCTCCCCGTCGATGATGCTTAATCGTTAGACCAGCCTTGATCAGCAGGCCCCCCTCTCCTCCGCGTGTCCAATCTTGTTTTCCCTGGCTTGGAAACATTTACTTAAACTACGCAAAAGCTGATCATTGCCCGGTTGTACATATTCCCCGAAGCCACATCTCCGTCCGACGTACAGCTCGCTCAGCTGCACAACAACAATATGCTTGCCATGTGGAAGAGCCTCCTGTTGGCGTGCCTCGTGGTACTCCCAGGAGGCATGGCTGCGTCGTCCACTTCCTCTTCGTCCTCGGCCGCGTCTACTTCGTCCTCCTCATCTTCTGTCCTGGCACAGCTGCCGGACTGTGCGGTACGATCACGACCTTCGACCCAAACATCGTCGCTTGGCCCTCACTAACTTGATCCTCTCTTACAGCTATCATGTCTTGCCACAGCCCTCGCCGACTCGCCATGCACGGCCACCAACACAACATGCATGTGTACCAATGAAGCGCTACAGTCACAGGTGACAGTATGCGTCACAGCGAACTGCACCGTCAAGGAGGGATTGAGTACGTCCTCCCCGCATGGCCGACATTGACGCTCCCTTCGACTAACACTGACGCTCCTTCAAAGCCACCAAGAACCTAACCGTGACCAACTGCGGCGCCACCGTTCGCGACCAGTCGGGCGAGTACGTCGTGCTCTGCAACACCTTCGCCATCATCGCGGGGCTCTTTATCATCCAACGCTTCGCGTCCAAGATCTACTGGAAGATGGAGCTCGGCATGGACGACTGGTTCATCCTCATCACGGGCATCTGCGCGGCGCCGAGCCAGTCCATCAACGTCTACGGCACCATCGCCAACGGCCTGGGCCGCGACATCTGGACCCTCCCGTTTGAGCAGATCACAAAGTTCGCCATGTACTTCCACGTCATGGCCGTCTTGTACTTTGCACAGATCCCGCTGCTCAAGCTGTCGCTGCTCTTCTTCTACCTGCGCATCTTCCCGACCCCGATCGTCCGCAAGCTCCTCTGGGGCACCGTCATCTTCAACGCCGTCTTCGCCACCGTCTATATCTTCGTCGCCATCTTTCAGTGCCAGCCCGTCAGCTACTTCTGGAAAAAATGGGACGGAGAGCATGAGGGCACTTGCTTCAACATCAACATCATCACCACATCCAATGCTGCCATTAGCATTGTTGTCGACATCTGGATGCTGGCCGTCCCGTTGTCGCAGCTCAAGGGGCTCAATCTAGACTGGAAGAAGAAGATCGGAGTCGGCATGATGTTCTGCGTCGGCACCTTGTACGTCTTTTCTCACACTTGCTCTTACTCGAGACTACTGCTAACATCCATCATCCAGTGTCACGATTGTCAGTATTCTCCGACTCCAAGCCGTCGTCAAGTTCGGCGACAGCCAAAACGCCACCTGGGACTACGTCGGCATCTCCAAATGGTCGACAGTCGAGATCAGCGTAGGCATCATCTGCGCCTGCATGCCGTCGCTCCGCCTGCTCCTCGTCCGTCTGTTCCCCAGCATCCTGGCGACCTCGCAGCGATATTACGCCAACTACGGCACCAACACCAACGGCCAGCCCAAGAGCCACAGCAGGCCGCAGGGAGCAGGCGTTACTTCGCAGGTGGAAGCGTCGTCTCACCAGCGCGCAAACTCGCGGGGAATTACATGCTCGCGCACTTATGCCGTCGAGTATGGCGAGACTGACGAGACACGGCTCGTTCATATGAAGGATCTCGACCGCGCGAGCGCGAGATCAGACATCTCAAATGTATAAATAGTCACGATAGAATAATAACTAGACATGAATTAGAGCGATCTCTTGGATTCCGTTTGCTCGCCACTCCTCAGGGGAACTGAACCTCAATGTGTATCTCAAGCCCACGACTGCGGTACGAACATGTCCATCACCATGTCACAATTTGGAAAGCAGATTTGCATCTGATCGACCACAGATACCTCGGCAACACGGTCTTTGAGCCGAGAGATTCGCGACATGAGATGCAGGGATTCCACCGGATTTCCCGGAAATGATGAGGGAGATTCGATAAGCGTCGTGCTTAGTGGGACTCACTTACTCCACGAGACCCCAGGATCGTCGGCATTCGGTTCAAAAGATCATCGGGGTCTGATCGCCTTCTCACCTCTTTCGGTAGTCTATGTGTGCATCTTTCGAGGGAACTGGTGTAGATCTGCAGTCGCGATGTAGGGACGAGTGGGATGAAATACTTCGACTTACCCTACAGAGATTAAGTTACAGCCCTGATTTGCTCCGCCGAAACTCGGCGAGAAGTGGCAAGAGCAACGCAGATTCTACATCAATTGCTACATTATTCGTCATTTATGCTTGCATATACTATGTTGAATTCGCAACGCAAAGTATAGCTTAGTTTATAGAGTATCCCTAATAGTAAATATTCATCAAGTATTTGGCGGTCGCAATTTCCTGCTTTAGTACTGGTCTGACCACCGACAGAAGCGGGGCACATAGCTCATTGACAAGAATGCGGCTTCCTCAATACAAAACAAATGCACTGAGACTCTATAAAGATCAATAAGCATCGCTGGTAAATACAGAACTATTATATAGCTGATTACCGCAAGAAACTCTCACTTCCGTGTCCTTCTAGAGAAGGTGTTGACGTGCGACTAGTTGAGGTTCTTCCAAAGGCAGTACCTGGTGGGGTTTAGGTAGAAGGCCCAATCTTGCCATTCATCTCAGCATTGGCCAAATTGAAGCTGTGATACTTAAGTAGAACGTTTTCCAAGCAGTAGCGGACTTCAAATTTTCGGTTCTAGGCTGACTTGTGTTGTGTAGCAGGGTTGGTTGCAGCTGAGCCGAGGCCATCGCCGCGATTGACGGCAGCGGAGCTGTGAGCAGTCAATTGTAGTGCGCTTGGGAAGCGTAAAAGGTACTGCTAGAGTTCGTTTCATCGCTTGCCTTCCGAGAAAGAAAGAATATAGCAAGAGTGTGCTCCTCAGTAGAAGAATCCGGAAGGGGAGGTGGTTCCCAACGCCAAGACTCTTTTTATCGCCCGACAGGGCTATGGCATGCAGGCATAAAACCGAACAGCTCCCAACCAAACTCTCTCCTATGCACATATCCTCGTCTCTTTTCTCCATACAAAGTCTCTTGCAGCGCATATTTTTCAACAATAGAACTGCTTCACAGCGATGAACCACGTCATGCCGGATCTTAGCAACGACCCCCTGATTGGCGATGACCCTCACTGGGTCTATGACACGTTCCAGCAGCCACGCTTCGTTGGGGATCCGGAAAACCATCGCCAGGTAAAGAATGAACTGCTCAACGTGCTGAGTCTTCAGAAAGGTCATCGTCCAAAGAGATGGGGATTCGCTATCGTACGCACCGCTTATGGCCCTGGGTCAGACGAGCAGTTCCGACACGCCCTCGGCCTTATCGGTCGCATCGCGCAGGTGTACACCGATCAGGACGCTTTGTGTATTAAGTGGAAGCTTGAAAGAGCAAAGGAAGATATCCCTTGGGAGCTCGCGGATCTCCCACTTACGGTTGACACGCGGCCCAACGAGGAGCTTCTGCGTCGCTTCGAGAACGACGTCCTGGAAGACGCAGCGCAATTACAAGACGCCTCCGTGGCCACAGTGCGCGAGTACTTTAGGAACTGGATCGTCGAAAAAGGCGGAGCCACGAATATCGGGGACATACGATTCAATTCCTGCATCTTGCTCGATGCTGAGGCTCTAACACAACTTGCAACTGCCCCAGCTGACTTTCCGGCACCCGGAACCAAAGTCTTCAGATCGTCCTACTGGGTGAAGATGGTTGATGAAGCCCCCAAGCCTGATGAGGCTTTCCGCTGCCGTTTATATGGGGAGCATGGGCTGGTTGAATACTGGTTCCGTCGGAATTACACTCGTCGGGCCGCTACTGAGATTGTCACTGGTACAGACCCCGACGACCCGAGTATCCTATATTGTGGCCGCATTCGGGAACCAGGCTCTAATTTTGAGTCATTATTGCTGCCTCCAATGTAAAGGCATAAGTTCAAGCGTATCAAGAAATGGGCAGGGGATTTTAGGCGTTTTTGTATTTAATTCACCCTTTCACTCGTAGGCCATCTCAATCGCTTCCACCTCCTATGGATCAGTAATAGTGTAAGTTGTCGCCATCTGTGTCCGCACTGGACCAGGAAACTCCCAATAATAGTTGGGTCGCACGCAGTACGCGTTGCCTATCACTAGCTTCTCCGAACACGCTTCATAGTCACCCCCTACTACCTTGTTAACTTTGAGGAATAGGTCGATGGTCATGGAAACCGACATCAGGCATATTCTAGCGCACGAGTCCCCCTCCTTGGCGATGTGCTAGCCGCCACAGCGCTCTGTCGTGCCTTCTGGAACTGTTGCGCCCTCGGGGGGTTCAACGCGATAGTAGCTGTAGGCAGTCTGCCACATCGGCGTCTCGATGCCCTTGAAGAACGATTTGGCGTGGTGCGGTCCGTACAGCGGACCGAGGCAGAGCACGGTGCCGTAAACAGCGCTAACATAGTGCAAATTGACGCACTCGAAGCCTACCCGGGGGTTGTAGAGCATCAAGTCGCCTCTGGCCAGCGCGTTTGTAGCGTTGGGCTCGATAGTCGTGCATTTGTCATTCGCCTGGAGTGTATAAGTGCGATAGCACGGCGCAGGTACCCCGTTGCCGAAAACAGAGGCGGCCAGGGTGAGGATTTTAACAATCTTCCGGTCTTTCTGCGCAGACTCAAAGCGGCTCGCAGGACATCAGGGGGCAGAGATGGGATCAATCTCACACTTCCTGCTACATATCGTACGACGAAACCTTCTATTTGTTTTGTGAAGGATTTGCATGTACATCGGACATTGCTGACAATTAAACAGGGTTTCTCCAACACTTTGACGTTGAAGCCATTCAAAAACACGTCAACTTTATGAATGTGCGAGCTTCCCTGTATGTTAGCAGCTAGATTTTAACTCACGACTAACTTGACCGGTTGGTAGAAAGTCCTATGACATTCACGGTACATGGGACAAGGGCAACGAGTGGAATGGTGCCTACTTGAACGCCCATACGAACCTCACTGAAATCACAGATGCCCTCGACTTGTTATGGAGAAACAACGTTTCCCCAGACAATGTGGTCCTAGGTTTAGCCTTTTATGGCAGAACCTTTACCGTTGCCAACCCCAACTGCTCGAAGCCTGGCTGCAAGTATGCTTCTGGGGGCAGAAAACGACCTGGCAGCAACGAGCCTAGCATTATCTGGAACTCGGAGATTGATAATACTCTAGAATCCGCCAACGTCAAATCGATTTTGTACGAGGACGCGGCGGTTAAAGTGTTGAATTATGAAGATGACCAGTGGGTTGCGTATGATGATGAGGATACGTTCAAGTTGAGGCCGACTTTGCGCGTGGGCAATGCCTGGGTGGGCTTATGGTCTGGGCTATCTCTCATGATACTAAGCATGCTAAGTACACACGGGCTCTGGTAAAGGCGGCTGACAGGAAGATTATCGTACCTGTTCCAGTCTCTCGCGAAGATCTTTTGAAGACAAAGGGAAAGCGTTCGCAGTGTAAGTGGACTTACTGCGGAGAACGTGAGTACCCTTTCAAGCTTCAGCTGTTAGGCTGTCGATGCTCAGATTTGGTGAGAGCTCGTAACTAACACTTCATCTTAGAATGCCCCTCAGGATGGCTTCGAGTCGCTCGACGCGACGGAGGCGAGCGAGAAACCGAATACATGATTGACGAGCAAGGCTGCAACGGTATCAGCCATCATCAGCTCTGTTGCCCACCCGGAGATGACGTTCCGACATACGGTTGGTACAACCGCAACAATAGAAATTGTGATGGTAGCTGTCCATCGGGCATGTTGGAGATAGGCTGCAGTAACATGCACAGCCGCAAAGGTTACCAGCTGGCTTGCTGCTCAAACACAACCACGGCGTTGAAGCTCTACAATAATCATGGCAGGAGCTGGTACTATTCAAATTGTCACAGAGGGGCATGCAGCGACTCAAACATCAAACTTGCCAACTCAATGACAGGCAGCGGTGACAGCTTTGACAAGCAGATGGGTACCAAGAAATCCCTTGCTAACACCGACGATGGCCGAGAACAGCGCAAATACTACCATCGCGACCATTTCGACAATCAGAAGTGGATTACTGTGAGTGCTATGATCATCTGGAGGATGAGGGACTCGACGACGCTCAGTCCAACCGCTACAACAGCCAGGAAATTGTGATCGCTGCTCTTTTCAATATTCTCTACTCCACCGTCTCTTCGAGCACTGTTGAAACTTGGGACAAGAGAGTCGGGGCCAAGTACCAGCGCCTCAAATACAAATCCATCCGGGCATGGGTGCAGAGGGATGGCGATGCTTCGCAAGCTGGCTCTTTCTGGCTCCTCGAGTCCATCGCTTGCCAGATGCCCTACTATAACAATCTACTCAGCGGTGGTCCTGTCTTAAAAGGCTATGCGGGGCATCAGGACATCATTTAAACGCCCATGCACAATGTCCGCTACACCATCCATTTCTCATAGTCTCGAAGCGATATAACAGGTATAGATCCAAATTTCAGGCACATTTCTTGCGATGAAAGTGACATACTGGCCTTGATATCGATCGACTTTGACTTTTGTTTTAATTGATCAGATTTTATCCCATTACGCTTTCTTTTCTCCGCTCATCATGAGTTTAGCATTGCAAGGAGGATTCACTTCTTTGAACTGATCTCTTCCATCAGTCTGTTCAATGGGCAGTTCAAATACGTTGTCAGAACAAGTAGCTGCTGAGTATAATAAAATCAATCGAACATGTGGAAAGATGACGGCTTTGTAAGTTAGATTTACGTTCATTTTCAAGACACTGGAGAAGTTTGAGGACCAATGACTTCATTGTTGAGCTCAGTGATTTGATAACGGCCAATGAACGTCCCGATTTCATACATGTGTTAGTTGACCCCTGTCGGCCAGCACACCATACCGGTTGCAGAGAGCCTCCGACACTACAAGCAATTAGAAACTAGCGACTCCACCACACCCATGCCAGATGGTTTTGTTCAGACAAAGTTGCAAAAAAAGAGTCTTCGTGGGGCAAAACACATACAACAGTGAGGATTCCCCGGTCGTCACCGACCCGAGTACTAATTCACCGCTTCTCAGCTTGACTAAGGGAGAGCGGACGGGATCCCGTATTTTCTAAGAGCTATGGTCGTATGTGCTCGACTCCCGCGTTGACTGGAGTTACAAGCGTGGGAATGGCGATCTTGATGTGAGAGGTCGCCGAATAGACGGTAATCGGTATTGACCCCAAGAGGGAAGTTCGATTAGGTTGATATCACGATTGGTAGCAGAGTCTATATTTTGGTCTCTATCATGTCTCAGAGAATATCTTTAGGATTTGTAAGGCCTTCGCTACTTACACATTCTATTAAACTCTATGGTGCTGCAATGGTTCGCCAAGGCGAGCCGCAGCAGCTAGGTCTCATTAGACCCTTCTCATAATAAGAGAAAAGCTTGCATTGTCCTTAGCTTGGGATTTACTAGGAGTGACGCAAAGAATTCTGTCGTAGATCCCATATTTGATATGAAACAGAACTATCTATAACTTTTGCCATCACTATCCTCACATAACCTAAGTCAAAATTGAGTTATTCCCATCAATCCACATAGTCTGAATTTATATAGAGAGGCATGCGGTTTAATGGGGGGACGATAGTAGCGAATTGGGATGTTCATTAGCTAACCTCGCCTAATCGGAGAGGTCGTGAACATGACTGTATCTTGATCAAACCACCCGATCCTTGATTGCCAACTAGTAGCAGCTCCGGTTCGTGTATCGGAAGGATGCTTACCATGATTTTGGATGATAGTTTGAATTGAAAAGAGGGGATTTGATCGAGCAGCACTGTGGAGAAGTTCGATATTTTGGAAGGTGATGTTTGTGGAAGATTTGTTAGTTCTTACAACCCCCGACAGGGCGGGCCTTCATATTCTCAACAGACCAGGTCGAGTCGACGCCCAATACGAGCGACTCGCGAAACATAATATCATAAGGCCCAAGTGGCGCGTGAAGTCGGAGATGATTCAGTGATTATTGGCCAAGTTGCCACTCACATCGGGTGTGGTCGCACAAACTGATGGTCAGCAGGGAGCTCATACATGCGAAAGAGGGATAATCGGCGAATAGGAAAGGTATTCCACCAGATGTTCAGGAACTATTGGCAAACTGAATTCTCGATGAAGTCAGAGCCTACCATCAGACCATGCATGGATGCCTGGCTCATCTAAAGATATTCGTAGGGTCGTATCCGGCGCGTGATGCTGTCCAGCCATACATCACATGAAAGAGAACAATGTGGGTGATGACCAACAGTCTATTTTCTCGAGCTAGATCAAGTGTCTAAATCGCTACTCTATTCCTCGACCTTGTCTAATGGCGTCACCTTTTTGATGACCCGAGCGGGAGAACCGACCGCCACGCTCCAGGCAGGTATATCTTTCGTCACGACCGAGCCAGCTCCAATCGTGCAGCCCTCGCCAATGGTGACACCAGGCAAGATGACGACAGCGCCTCCGATCCAACAATCGTCTCCAATCGTCACCGGCTTCCCGAATTCGATGTTTTCCCTTCGGCTGGCTACTTCGACCTCATGGGTAGCGGTCGTGATCATGACGTTAGGGCCAAACATGACGCGGTCTCCAATAGTGACGAGCGCGACGTCTAGGATAGTGAGTTGGAAGTTGCTGTAGAATCGCTTGCCGAGGGAGATGTTGCACCCGTAGTCGACATTGAATGGTGGTTCAATAAAGGCTTCCTCATCCGCGATATGACCAATGTTCTCACGGAGCATCTCCAGCCGCGACTTTGCCAAAGTCGCTGGAGTGGCTTTGGGGTCACTGGGGAAGTAATGGTTGTATTTGTGCGCCCAGGCTCTGGCCTTGAATCGAGCGTTTTCAAGCTCGGGCACAAAAGCATTGTACCTTGACGCAGCTTGGTGAGTTGAAGTGTTTCAGAGTTGATAGGTAGGAAACTTACAGCATGCCTGAAATCATCTTCTCATACTCGTCACTCCGAGGGACGTGGGCCAGCTTGGCGGATTTCTCCAACTCAGAGGGCGACTTTTCTGATGTAGCCATTGTATCGTGGGAGGAAATGTGACAGTAGTTGGTAGTAGGATCGAATTTGAATATCTAACAGAAAATGGAGGCAAGAAGACCAAGTAACAAGATCTCAAGAGTCCAGCTTGGTCGGTCAGTTGGCAATGGAGTCGAGTTTATGTGTTTGGCTTTCATACTTGGAACACGGGCGACTAAACCAAAGAAGGAAGTAACACCAGCAGCTTTCTTGAGAGACGCGGAAACTCCGCCGGCCCACTCTGGTCCCGCTACCTCACTGCCCACTTACGTGATGGTACCGGGACGCGGCCCTTCGAGCCGACAGTAACGTACTGTGTTGTACATGTTGACCCCTCGTGGATTAGAAAAAAAGATATGCGTGCTGGGACTTAAGAAGCGTGGAACAAGTCTGAAATGTGTCAGCGTGCCACCTATGAGTCAGAGCTGGGTGACGTACGAATTCCATCCAGGGAACGTTGACCCAGCCATTCGGGTTAGCCTTGCGCTCCTCCCACACGTTGGTAAGCATTTCGGTCATGGCTGGATGCTGAAATCCTGTCGCATGCTTGATCTCCCCAACACACCAGCTAGTATAGTGCATCTGATGTGAGGAAGATGTATCGGCTCCAGCTAAGAATAAGGGAAATAGAAGCCGTTTGTAAAAGACCGAGTCTCGGGGAACTGCTGCACAAACATCTAATATGGCAGCGACTGACGTCTTGATGCGCTCGTCATCGCAAGACAAGACGAATGCGTTAGGGAAACGAAGCACACGAAGAAGACAAGCATGTCGGTATGCCTCGGCTAGTTGCTTCCATTCTGGATGGCCTGTGGGGTAGATTGCCTCGTCGGGATCCCAACCGCGCAGGAATCTCTCTGCATCGTCGAGAATTAGCTGGAACTGGTCCACCGATAGGCTCCCCTTAAGATATCCCTTGCCAGCTTCCAATACTTGTCCAATACGGTGAAAGATGACTGGCGGGCAGCCGACTAGTGTATGCAGGCTCAGACTGCCGTGGTCACGGACACATGTGCGTACTTCATCAGAGTACGCCAGCTTCTCAGCGCCGCTGAAACCGCGCAGCATATCTAGCCATGCGAGCGCTGCTATAAAAAACATGCTCGCCCTAGATCGTGTCGAGAAGTCGGGAGGACAAGCCAATCTCGTACAGAGAAATGAGATGCCGGTCAAGTGAGCTCCGTGAGAGGAGATGCCCGTTTCGCATATCTAATCGTAGAACATTAGGTGTCAGTCGAGTGTAGATACCAGAGGATCAAGATGAGCCATACATCATGAAATACCAGTAAGAGGACCATGGCCAACACGAATTCCTCTTCGGAACTCGAAAGTCTTTCCATCTCCTCCTTGAGCAATAATGAACCGAGAGAGCGCAAGGCTGAGAGTCGATAGCGAAGGGCGGTCGTTACGAGATGTTGACTCTCATCTTTTCCAGATAGGTGCATGTGGCACGCTGAGAAGCCCAACAGTGCGTGCAATACGCCCTGATGCTGGTAAGCAAGCGGCAGTACATGATCCCTGAAGGGATTTTCCGTTCCTTCAATATGAATTGTGAGGTGTTTACTAAGCCTACGGTCAACTAGAGACTATTAGAGTGGTATCATCTCGGAGATCCGGAGAGAAGCTCACAGTGGATGATGAGGGTTTGATTTGTCAGTAGATCGTGGTCGAGATCTGGGATGCAAGTGAGAGGGGTAGCGGGTCCTTGAGTAGGCGATGCCAAAGGGGACGGTGACGCTGGTGATGGTGGCGAGGAGAGACTCAGTCTAGTGGCATCCAGACTGACATCTGTGGGAGAAAACGAAGTTTCGAGGGAGGAAGTATGCGTCGAAGCTGCCCTCAACGCTTCTGTTGCCGCAGGTCCTGGTTGTGACTCTTCGGATACGAAAATTGAGCTGGAAGGCAATTGTGCATTACTGCGTCGTCTTGACTTCCTGTTGGAGCTTGTTTGCTCCGGCACCGAGACCATTTCACAGAACTCGAATCTAGGCGGGTAGCCCTCGCAGTGCAGCCCTTTGCTGCGACATCTGTCGCAGATGGGTCGCTTGCGGTCGCACTTGCGACACTTTTTGCGGCATGTACCGCATGCTGGATCTGGATCGAGAGAAAGGTCGTCAGCAAACAAGAGCCTTAAATTTTGACGGTGTAAAATGTAGTTCATGGGCGTATCCTTGGAGCTCCCAAGCGGGAGACACAGGCGATGAAGAATTGAAGCTCGCAGCATAGTGACGGCGACTTGACTGACCTTTGCGTCGGGCGGTTGGGCCCTTGAGCAATGTGATTTCCGCTGCCATTATTTCCCTGTTGGGTAGTTCCGAATTGCGCGGCTGATGGGAAATGTCGCAGCAAGTAGACGCACTCGAGTTGGCGCGTATGAGATGTTTGAAGGAAATCTCCGTGGCCAAGGTGAAATGGAGTGAATGTTAAGGCGGAGTGTGGGGACCTGATGCATGCTAGCGCCGTCGTTCAAGACTCATGATGTAGCCACCACAAGCGTTTTTAGTGAGGAGAGAATATTCGTATTTAAGGCATTGAAAGGAGCACTTGAAATTTAAATTGCCATGTCTCTTCCAACTCAGTCCTAAACATGGAATTCTGGCCAATTCCGTGCTGGCGAATGTACCGCAGCAATTCTCCCTGGAGACTATCCAGCCTCCATCACGACCGACCTCGACTCGGCGGGTCCAACAATCTTAAACAAGGGCAAAATCTTTCTACTTTCTCAATTAGCTGCGCGCGAGACACTCGTTTATCACTACCTACCTAGTGACTCATTTCTTAAAATGTGCAGACCGGCTGCACAGCGGGCAAACACGCTGGAGCAGCTGGCACCCAGTGTTCCGCCTTAGTTACCACCTGCCTTCCCCATTGCTATTTCTCAAATATCAAACCACGATCCCACGTGAACAAAATTCTCCAGAACAACAATTGTTCACATCAGCCAAGGCACTTCGACGACCAGCCTCCCACTACAGCAAGGCTTCTCGACCATCTTTGAGTCAACATCAGCGACAAGGTTCCTCAAACCGCTTTTGAGCCAACATCAGCGACCAAAAAACCCAGGTCGCTCCGCTACGATGTACAGCCACAACCATTCCTCCTTCCACGATCATCCAGGGGCCTCAGGATTCAACCTCGGGGACTTGAACGAGACTTCCAGCATACTCCTAGCAACTCTGCCACACGAATCGCAAGAGGGACAATGTGGCAATTATTCAATCTTTGTGCTCGCGTTCACAATCACCATTTTCTTCGTGTCTGCCATTCGCACGTTTCTCGAGTGGCGCTCCGTCAACGCCTTGGAGATCAGGATCGAAAATTTGGAAACCAGTGTCAGAAACTTGCGACGTATTCAAGGTCTTCCAGGTCCCCCAGCGCCTCCAGGTCCTCCAGGACCTCAGGGTCCCCAAGGACCCCCCGGTCCCCAAGGCCCGCCAGGACCTCGAGGCGCTGTTGGGAGTCACGGCGTAGTTTGTGGATGTCAAAGGAAACGAGTCAAACGACGGCATAGTCTAGCTTAGACTGTACTAAGCTCTGGTGGTCGGGGGGAAAGCGCCCTGCTACTGCGCTTCCAGTTTAGCGGGTTCTATATGGGATCACGTCGGCACCTCAGTGGATCAGTTCGAAGTTGGGACTATTTCCTAAAACAGAAGTAATTCCAACCCGCTGTCATATGCATCATGGTGGGGTTGTCATCACACAACCTCAATTGTTGTTGGAGGGAGGTGGTTTGGTTTTTTGCTCTGCGGTACAAACGAAATTTCTATTCCTTGATCAGAGAGATTTAGACACAGCCGCAGAAACTGTGCTCATTAATCAGACATCCCCTGCCACCAGATTCACTGTCCTTCGACCTCGACGCCCCACCTTACCATGGCTCGCCTCGCAGACAAATACGGACCCGAAGTCCAAAAGGTTCCAGCTGATACGCCAATCGAAGATATCATCTTTCTTCTCAAGCGTGATGGCGGCATATTCATCAAGAGCCTCGTCTCAGACGCTGATCTCGACCAAACGTTCTCGGAATGCCGTGACCGTCTTGACTCGGACGTTGAATGGAATGGCAGCTTCTTTCCTAGTAAACATCTTCATCTACACACGGACAGACTTGAAAGTTGGGACACTGACTCATGTTTCAAGGGGAGACACAAAGAGCCCCCGCCATGCTTGCACTCAGCCCCAGCTTTGCCAAGAGCCAAGTCATGAACCCACTCTACCAGGCAGTTGTCGACTACTTCCTCACCACACGTAGCTGGTTCTGGTGGGGAGACGAGAGAAAGGAGTCCGTGTCCAAGCCCTACGTCCACTCATGTACAGCCATGAGAATCGGGCCTGGTGGAAAGGCTCAACCACTGCATCGGGACGATTACATCAGTCACAACATCCACCAGCAGATCGATGAGTGGGACGACGAGCGGGATGCCAATCGCGAGACGGCTGTTGGGCTGTTCGTTGCGGGGTGTAAGGTGACAAAGGAGAACGGCGGCACTCAATTCATCCCCCGCAGTCATCTGTGGTAGGTGTCTTCCCTTTTCTCGAGTCAAGAAGGATCCGGTTTAACAAATTTTCTTCCCACAGGGGATCAAAGCAAGGACCTCCCAAGGTAGAAGACTGCATCTTTGCCGACATGGACAGGGGCGATGCCTTCATCATGCTCGCATCGGCGTATCACGGCGGCGGCAACAACGTCACCAAGGACGAGCACCGACTCGTGTACGCGACATTTTCCATCCGTGGATTTCTCCGCCAAGAAGAGAACCAGTTCCTAGCTGTTCCGCGAGAGACTGCCGTCAAGTACGACCATCCGACGCAAGCATTCATGGGCTATTCGTTGAGCGACCCGGCGTGCGGCTACGTAGACCAGGTCGACCCGATTTTTCTACTGCGACCTGAGCTCAAGGATGGTCCGTCGGACTTTTGAAGGGATGACTCTCTTAAAGTTGTGAGGGGGTTGTGGGAAGAACTTGTCAGGCTGAAATATGAAGCAGAATTCACTCTGATTAAATTGATCCAATCAATGGAAGTGACTGCATTCACTTCTACATATAGTCTTAAAGGTAGAATCAAGCTCTACCCAGAAGTTTGGTTGGTAGTTGTCGCAAACTCCGCTGGCCATCGATCTCGTGGCTGAGGGCGGACCTTCTCCATCCGGAAAGGCCGCCAGGAATCGGAGAACAGCTGAGGGGGTTGGACTCATGAGGCGACACTGTTCAGGCTGAAATGAACATAAACCTTTATTTACTTTGATCAGTTTAATCAAACCGACCATCTCGACTGTATCTCCTTTTATATCGTCTGAAACAACGTGTCTCTGAAGCCTCTCGTGCCAACTACCAGTTCAGATCTACTCAACATGGCCACCACTAACACCGTCACTGTCACGCTACAGCAGCTAGCGAAATCCATTGACCACTCGCTGCTTCATCCTATCATGACTGACGCCGAAATACTCGAGGGCCTCAAGATCTCGCGAGAGCACCGAGTCGCGACAGCATGCGTCAAGCCCTACTCTATCCCCCTGGCCAAGAAGGAGCTAGAGGGTTCTGGCGTGCTGGTATGTGCCGTCATCGGCTTCCCCGCGGGTAACTCGACGACTGAGGTCAAGGTCTTTGAGGCGACTGCAGCCGCGAAGACGGGCGGTAAGGAGATTGACATGGTCGTCAATGTCGGAAAGGTGCTCGGTGGAGAGTGGGAGTACGTTGCCGATGAAATCCGCCAGATAAACGAAGCCGTTGTCAGGGAGGGTGCCATTCTGAAAGTCATCTTCGAGAACGACTACCTCCAAGACGAGCATATCATCAAGTTGTGCGAGATTTGCTCGGAAGTCGGCGTCGCCTTCGTCAAGACATCGACTGGATACGGCTTTGTCAAGCAAGCCAACGGCCAGTATTCGTACAAGGGCGCCACCATCCCTCACCTGGAGCTGATGCGGAAACACTCCAAGCCTGAGGTTCAGATCAAGGCGGCTGGCGGCATTCGGACTCTTGACGGCTTGCTACACGTCATCTCCATTGGCGTCACGCGGATTGGAGCCACTGCGACTGTGGCGATCATGAAGGAGGCCGTGGCGAGGGGAATCACGGATCAACCGACCACAGTCCAGTTTACCCCAATCGACAAGAGTGTTTAGGGTGGGTATTAACGAGTGTTGCTATTCGCGCAGTAAAGTAAGTATGGCTATCTGCACAGCCCATCGAAATAGCCCGCATAACTGCAGTAACGTCATCTCCAAATCAACATAACATTGCCCTCATTTAGTTCCCTCACCTCTAATATTTATATAATCTCATGATCTTAATTAGGATTACTATTGCTAGGGAATGAGAAGTGGGCTTATCTATAACTGCTGTGCGGGTAGCAGTGAAGATATTTGAGGTCTGGTAAAGGCCAGAAGTCTTTGAATTTTGTCACCTAGAATCCCAGCTTGATAGCAAAAGCCTCCTCTACCTTGATCAAGAAACACTCTCCAACCCAGACTCTGCATCGGCCACGCTTCTCATGCCGCGCTTGGGCCTGGAGATTCCAGAGCCAAACACTTTCGAGAGCCATCTGCCGCGCACTGGCAGGCCAACCGGCAGCCAGTTGGCATCCAGCCGTAGTCTTATCACAACACGCAAGGGCACCACCGGTTCTCTCTTTTGCACCTCTTCCTCCCAACACCTTCATTTCCCCTCCACAACACCACCTCCGCCAACTTCTCTCGCTTTAAATCCCATTCAAGAGCCTCCCACAGTTTAACTCGCTCGCTTTGTTCTTCCTTCGGCGCACAGGCATGGCGAGCCACTCTCCGTCTGTCCTGGCAAACCTTCTAGAGTCGGGAAAATACAGCGATGTCACCCTCATATGCCAGGAGAAGTCCTTTCGCCTTCATAAGGCTGTCATTTGCTCGCAGTCGCCTGTGATGAGCGCTGCGCTGACTGGAAACTTTATGGTAAACATCATTTCCAGTGATTTCTTGCCATCTTCCTCGTCCACGACTAACTTGGCGCGTAGGAGGCGGCAACCGGGACTCTCAGTGCCAATGCTTACGACATTGACACCGTCCAGAGAATGATAGACTTCTTCTATCTCGGGAAATATCAGGTCGAGTTCCCTCAGCTCCCGACTTTTCCCGCCAAAGACAGTCCGAACACTTCCGACTCTCGTCTGCTCCAGCGATTCGGCCGCGACCCGGATGGCTCCTCTCGTCACCGAAAGAGGATGCTGAGATCGACTAACGGCTTCAGCAACTCTGACGCAATCGATCCACTGCTCGCGGGTATGCATAACCTCAATGGACAACAAAGCCTTGCCGGCCCCCTGACGAACTAGGCTAATAACAACCAGGCTCTGAACCTCCCCAGGCTATTTCAGAAACTGGTCTCACCATTCCAAGCCGAACCCTGTCTATCGCAGACACTGAGCCCATCGTTCCAAGCCGAACGATGACAACCACGAAGGCAACCCTCCTTTGTCACGTTCGCGTGAACGCCATCGCCAATTATTACAACGTTCCAGAATTAGTTTCGCTTGCCAATAAGCACATCGAGTCAATCTTCAAACACAGTTGGTTGCCTGGCTCATTCTCGGACGTGGCTGCCCTCGCTCTTCGAACGGGTGACCGCCAAATCCGTAACACCTTGTCTGTGATTGCAGGTTCTCATATCTTGGAACTGATAAATCTTAAAAATTTCAAAAACCTGAAACCAGAAAACGAATTTCTCTTCGAGGCTTTGAAAGAATGCGCCAGAAACATTCAGCAGCTCCAAAAATCAACAAGTGCCCAAGCCGATGCTGGTCTGAAAAAATGCCTACGCAGACTGAAGGGAAATGAAACATGTTCTTGGTGCGAAACAACTCGCCGTTTTTATATCGAAGAATGCGATGGCGGCCACTGCTACAGGATGGTCTGTCACAGATGCGGCGCTTTAAACGATTGAGATACCACTAACCACTGATCGCGAAGTTGACCTCACGACCGATGGAGATTAATGGGGAAGGATTGTAGCAGAGTGTTCCCTGTTTGGTTGTTTCCCCGAAACTTTGAAGTTACTACTTGTCTCTGAGCTAGGAGAAGAAATTTTGCTTGTTTCCGACAAAATTTCACTACGCCAAATTTGGGAGGCAACTTCTCTACACTGTTGGTTGAATGGAAAGCATTGGAGTGCTATTGATGTTTTATGGAAAAGGTCTCAAACAAAATAGCCACTTGTACATAGTCTGACGTAGTCTGCAGGATCATGATTTGTTCGTTACTCCGTTACCATACTATCCTTCTGAACTATTCAGCAATTTGACACCAACCTTGCTGACCATACATCTCGATAAGCAACAAACTTGGAATGCCAGATTGGTCGACGGACCAAGCTCAGCGCTGGTTCGGCGTGGACATGTCGCATCGGAAGCTTCCCAGGTGGGTAAGACCCAGCAAGATCTCTAACAGAGGCCAGAGTTTGACATCCGCCTAGGTGCTCCGGATCGTGACATGGAATGAATAGTGGCTGATTCTTTCCACCCTTCACAGCATCAAAAACAAGTGCCACCGTTCACTGGTTTCAGCCTCGGCATCTCGGAACTCCAACCCAGACGATCTCCTGATAACCGCTTTGACCCACACCCAAACAACTAGACAAAAACACGAGACCAAGCCCGTCTGATGATGAGATGTGGCCTGCTAGATGTCCCTCCCCACGGATCCCCTTACCCCACGGATATCTACCCCACGGAGAAGCAAAGGAAAACAACACGTTACATCAACCGACAAAAGTTCTGGGTGACAAATCGCGATTGGTACCCCATCCCCCACCTTGAAGTGTGTGGTGTGTTCGTCACTCTAGGCACCCGAATTCCATCGCCCAATTGCACCACGTAAGCTAAACGGAAATGGAAGGTCGATTTGAGTATAAAAGTGCATCTGATGTTATGGTGTATTTCGAAGAATCCCATTCATCTGCTCAAATATTCTCTTTCCGTTGACAACTACGGCAAACAAAGTGACAAGTCTTTCAAGCTTACATCAACTCAACACTATGCCAAGCGCCACAGTTCCATACAGGGTAGAATTCCCTTGCACAGTAGACGACAGCGCCGGCCTTGCCAAAAGCAATGTCTCAGCCTTCTGGACAGAGTCTTGGTGGAACTTGATGTGGCCCACCCGAACCCGCGAGTCTCTCATCGAGAGCGTCACCGCACGGATGCCCAAAAACCTGCTGACGGAACGCGATCTTCGTCGACACCAAAAGGTTATCGATACGGAATCTGGCGAGATTGTTGGGTACGCCAGATGGATTCTGCCGGCCTCTCATAAGGGGGACTGGCTTGAAGCGCAGACGCCGGATGTGAGCAATGAAATGAAGAAGGGCTTTAATGCGAGACATTTGAAAGCGAACTGGAACTACCGCGAGGATATGGATGCTCTTGATGAGCATATCCCGAAATGGAGGAAGAAGCACCAACGTGGTGAATTTATTGGTAAGAACATCCACCCCAATTCGGGTTTCCGGAGAAGACTGTGCTAACAATGCAGTGCTCGACTATCTTGGCGTTCGCCCTGACCATCATCGACGAGGCGTCGGGAGCATGCTGGTGCAATCCGGCATTGAAGTAGCCAACTCCCTCGGTCTAGACATCTACCTCGTGGCTATGGGACACAATGCACTCGGCATGTATTTGAAAGCCGGGTTTGAGATACTTGACCAGAATGTCCAGGATCTCAGTCCATATGGGGCCAACGAGGACTACCACACTTTCTATTTGGTCAAGAGGGCATCGCCAGCTTGAGTTGGGCTGGGTTGGCTACATGGGATGGAGCTGGATTCAATACATAATGGATTGATTGTGGAACTCTAATGCCAAGTAAACGCATGGTATGAAAGCTTTAGAACGCAATTCGACTTGGAACCAATGACAACGGCAATGATTTTCTTTCAATCGCGATGAAGAACTAAGAGAATTTAACCATATTAAAATCAGCTTGTCATCTTCAAGAATTCGGGCTACTTAGGAGCTATAGTAATACTAAATTAGGAAATAAAGATAAATAAAAAGTCAGAAATTGAACTGAATGACGCTATAAATTATCATAATTTATTAAATGAAGAATTAAAATGATAAGTTAATGCTTGATTGCTTGATGGTTCAAGCTAGTTGCAGTCGCGTTCGTATTGATTTTTTGCCAATCCATAATTTTGCGAGACATATCACCTCCGCTTAACCCCATGCCAAGCCATTCTCCAGCGTTGCCACATGGCAATGAGACACGGACCCTGGTAAATCTCCGAGTCACTAAAAATGGAAGTGGCATTTGGGCTAGTTTGATCGGAACGGACGAATCCCATATTCGTGAACTCACAAACGCTGAACATAACACCCATGATGGAGACGGAGGAACACAGTGACGGCCAAAACCGGCAACCGGGCGGATTCGTCTCCGGGGTGTAAGGACTCTGAGGATTGTGAAATGTAATACCTTAGACACTTCGAGGTTTCGACGAGCGCCTGGTCCAAGTTCAAGTATTCAAGTCCGTCTCGCTATGGTAGAGATTAGAGATACCAGCTCCTCAATTCGACGAGACAAGCCTTTTTCGACACAGAACTTCGCCGCCAGTTGAGTTGAATCCGGCTGGCAAATTCAGCCAAGTTTTCATTCTAGACACACACCATCAGAGTATTTTGCTGTTCATGCACCATCACGGTTTGAGGCAAATTCCCAAAGATTGCTTCTCAGTTATATCAATCAAGCATCATCATGACCCTTGCTCTTGAACATCCTCTATCCCACAACCACCCGTCCAGCTGTCCATAGTCAATCCTGACCTGAAATGCGCCGCCAAATGATCCATCCGCTCGTCCCAACTCTCCGTCGTCACTCGGCAAAATCCACACCGACTGTAAATCTTATCCTGCCGGTGCTGGAGCAAGCTCAGATCCGGCTTGAACCCGTCCCATTTGCGGCATTGGTGGAATTTGTGCAAGTGCTGCCACAAATGGTCCTTGCGAGTGAACTTGCGCTCCGAGACGGGTCTTTCGGCGCATGTTTCGAATTCGTGCGAGCGGATGTGGTCGTCTGTCGGCGAGACGTGCCCACAGAAGACGCACTGCGGGTTGCTCTCGCTCATGCGCCAAACGAGGTGAGACTGTTCGGGCGGCAGGGGAGTTGAGCAGACCCAGGAATCCAAGCCAGGAAGGTGTATGGATCGTTCGTGTCGAACCCAGTCATACTTTTTCTTGTAACTTTGGCGACAAAAGGTACACTGAAATGCTTGGAATTTTGCATTTTGGGATCTTGAACTCGCTCGCCGAGAGACTGTTGATCCTTCGCCGGCTGAGCTTGCAGAGCGCGACAGGAACCTCGGTTCGATGGGAGACTTGTATGAGGCACAAGATGACGCAGAATTCGACGACGCATCGTGCAAGCCGGCCCTGGGATATACTAAAGAATCTGCGCTGGTAGAGGAGCCAGGGCGGTCCAAGAAGCTCAGATCGTAATTTTCAGCAGACCCGTGACTGCTAGATTGCGCTGAAAGGGCTCTCTCAATCGCAGAAGCCGAGGCCGGATCCTCTTCTGGAGGAGAATTGCGCCATCGCTCCATGGGAGACATGCCCAAGTCCCGCGGCATGGGAGATCCTTGAATAAATACCTTGCTGCCTTGGTTTCGTTGTGAGTGAGCAGACATTCGCTGGCGGCGTCTCGTGTTGGCGAACCAGTTGACGACCTGGCTCTTGCTCAAACCGGACTGCTGCGACAACGAGACTTTTTCTTCCTCGGATGGATACGGATGGTCGATATGACTGGAAAACCAGTGTCGCAGCACTCGCGTCTTCCGCACAGAGCGAGTGTTGGTTCTCTTGCTCGACAGAGCCGAGACAGACCTCCCAGTTGGAATCGGTTGACTACTCTGTCCCTCCTCCAGTAACTCGAGAGAACCCCCTTGTTCGCTAACACCGTGCAGGCGGCCGATGACAGGCCACGAAGTTTCAAAAGCAGAGGCCTCGCGCTTCCCGCTGCCGGACAAGCTGCACTCACAAAACAGGGCGACGCAGCTGGAGCAGGATTTGGTGGGGTTAGGGTTAGCGGCTGTTGTCTGCAGGATGAGGCACTGCAGACGACGACGGCGACAGTTGTTGCAGGGCACGGGAGGTCTGTGGGCGCCGCGCGAGACGAAGAACTCGTCGATCGCGGTCATCGCGGGCGGTTCCAGGCTGGTGTTGGCGGCTTGAGGCATCTCCATCTCCATCTCCATTTCAGCGCCGAGCTGGTCCAGGAAGGATAAATCGACATCCTGCGAAGGCGATGCGACGGCAGATTGCGCTGCGAAAGCGTTGGCCTGCTCGAAACTAGCCTGCCAGTCGATATGGGGGCTATCCACCATCGAGGGCTGCGAGATATGCTGCGATGCGTCTACTCCATGCATCATGTTGATTGCGCCAAGCCCACTGCTGGACGGGGATGTGACGCTATCCGCATGGTCGAACGGGACAGCCATTGCGGAGTCATCGCCGACAGAGAACAGCAGGTCATCCAAGGACAATTCAGGTGACTTTTCCATGTTCGGCGACGCCATGATTGCGATTGACCAGCAACGCGTCGTTGCGATGCGCAGTGGAAGTTTCTCAGCGTCATCGTTGGAGGAAGTCCTCACCTTATCAGCTTTGGGCTTAGTCACTCCGCCTGAGTCACGACGACGCCCCAATCGGAGAGCATGTGGAAGAGGCATAGCCAAGTTCGATTTACATTCTTCTTCTTTTCTTCTAGCGCAGCGAGCTATGGATCTGAAGATCCTAGTACAATTTTGCTAATAGCCTTGATTTTATGTTAGTTGGCCCGGTGGAAACCGCCCGTGTACGCAGAAGGCGCATCGCGACGTTTGACATGTAACCCCGCAGCGCAGCGAGAAGAAACTGGTTTAAAATCTCATCCAATGTCCCAATTTCCTCCTCGAGGGAAATAGTCCTGCTTTTGTTCAGATAATACCAAATAATTTTCTCTGCATTGTTGCCTGGACGTCCAACGAAGGCACTGACCCGGAGTGAGCACCAGCAAGAACCAGTCAAGAGGCACCATCTACCAGTAACACAACTCTGCGTCTTCTTACGCAGTCATCTCTATTAAGTCTTCACTTTTTCCTTTCTCATCATGGCCACTGCTGCCCGTCGACCCGTCTTCTTCAACCCGGGGGCGCGTTCATGGACTGCCCCTCCAGCGTCGGACGAAGACCCGGTGGACAAGTTCCATCGACGCATGCCAGAGTACCGTCCTACAAGCCTATCCAACCTCGATGCCGTGGCAAAGGAGATTGGCGTCGGTGCCGTTCATCTCAAAAACGAAGGTGACCGCTTCGGCATGCCCTCGTTCAAGATCCTCGGCGCCTCTTGGGGCACGTTCCGCGCCATCGTCCAGCTACTTGGCTTGCCTGTCGGCTCGGACATTGAGACGGTCAGGGCCAACTTGAGTGGGAAGAGTGTCTCGCTTTATGCAGCTACAGACGGAAATCATGGCCGCGCTGTGGCTCGTATGGGTGTCATCTTTGGCATTCCTGCTGAGATCCACGTCCCTGCTACCATGCAGGAGGCGACTGTGGAACTGATTCGGTCTGAGGGCGCGAGCATCGTCGTCTCGTCCGGGACCTATGACGAGGCGGTTGATGAAGCCTACGCCGCCTCAAAAAAGCACGAAGGAGGCATCCTCATCCAGGACTTTGCCTTTGACGACTACCAAGACTTCCCCCAAGTACGGTTCACCCTGACATCCAACACAGACGCATAGCTAACCAGTCCTTCCAGTGGATCGTCGACGGCTACCTCACCATGCTGCGCGAAGTCGACGAGCAACTCTCCAACACCGCCATCGACCTCGTCGTCGCGCCCGTGGGCGTCGGCTCCTTCGCCCAGGCCGTCGTCACACACGCCAAGCGGGCGGGCAGCGGCACGGCCGTCATGGTCGTCGAACCGGACACAGCCGCGTGCCTCTGGAAGAACCTCCGGCGCGGCGAGCTGACCACGGAGAAGACCTCGCCGACCATCATGGCCGGCCTGGACTGCGGCACGCCGTCGACTATTGCCTGGCCGCTGCTCCGGGATGGTGTCGAGGCTAGTGTTACCGTCTCGGATTATGAGGCCCATGAGGCGGCGGTCTACCTCAAGTCACTTGGCATTTCTGCTGGGCCCTGTGGTGCTGCGCCCCTTGCTGCGCTCCGACGGTTGACGGCAGAGGATAAGTCAACTCTGGGATTGAACGAGAAATCTGTTGTCGTTCTCCTGTGTACCGAAGCCGGTCGAGAATATCCCACTCCCCTCAGCGTATCTAGCGACGACCCCATCACCTTGACCCAAACCCTCGTCCAGATTAACTCAGCCAACCCATCCTTGGGCGCCATCCCAGGCCCCGGCGAAACAGCCGTTGCGCGGTACATCACATCGTGGCTCGAGCACCGGGACATCGAGAGCCACTGGATCGAGCCTACAAAAGGCCGCCCGTCCGTCGTCGGCGTCGCACGCGGCTCTGGCGGCGGCAAGAGCATCCTGTTCAACGGACACATTGACACCGTCACGCTCGGGGGCTACGACGGTGATCCGCTGAGCGGCCACATCATCGATGGCAAGCTGCACGGCCGCGGGGCTGCGGACATGAAGGCTGGTGTGGCGGCTGCCATGGTCGCCCTCGCGAGAGCCAAGAAGCTCGGTTTAGCGGGCGACGTCATCTTCGCGGGCGTCGCAGACGAAGAAGCCCTCAGCACCGGAACACAAGATGTGCTGGCGGCCGGGTGGCGCGCCGACGGCGCTGTGGTGTCAGAGCCGACAGACATGGCCATGATCCACGCTCACAAGGGCTTTGTCTGGCTCGACGTGCGCGTCCACGGCGTTGCCGGACACGGCTCCCTCCCGGACTTGAGCGTCGATGCCATCGCCAAGGCTGGCCACTTCCTCGCCGAGATCGACCGGCTTTCGGCGCGGCTACGGGAAGGGTCCGGCGACCCCACTGTCGGTACGCCCACGGTGCACGCCTCTCTCGTCAAGGGCGGCGAGGAAATATCCTCATATCCTGCGCTGTGCACCGTCTCACTCGAGCGACGCACGATACCAGGCGAGACACCAGAGAGCGTTCAGCAAGAGATCCAAGACATCCTCAACAATCTCACCAAGCAAGTCCCCGACTTCAAGGCTGACGTGACCACCACTTTCCACAGGTCTCCATTCCACCTGCCACTAAACGACCCGTTCACCAAGCTCGTCAAGGACTGCGTCGGCAAGGCGCTCGGAGAGGCGCCGACGATCAAGGGCGAGGGGTACTGGACCGACTGTGCTTTGTTGGCGGACGCGGGTATTCCGTCATTGCTTTGGGGCCCCAGAGGCGAGGGATTGCATGCGAAGGAGGAATGGGTCGATGTGGAATCTGTGAAGCAGGTTGCGGATGCGTTGACTGATATTGCGACTCGCTTTTGTAAATAGGTGTGTCGCGTTGTTGTGTCGGAGGATGATGGAACCTGAGAGGATGTTTGGTGTGAGTACTAAGCTAGTCCAGTCAGAAGAAGGCCGGGTTTGTAGGCATTGCGCTGATCAGCCACCAACTGGTCCAAGATCCTAGCAATTATCCTAGATACTTGCCATTATTAGCCACCACAAGCATACACACAGTGAATTGTAGCTCATGAACCGTAGCCCCACGTCCTCAACTGTGACATAGCTTGACCATCACCTATCATGAGGCCACGAAACTACCCTGGACCATCGTCAACACGTGCAAAGATGAGAGCATCTCACTTCATGACTCTTCAACTTTCGTAGAACACAATAAGGATTCTAATATGACGCCCCACAAGGGTAGCATAAACAAAAGTAAATCACTCATCGCTTGCCTGACATTGTCTGCAGGCACTATCATCGACATGGGCAATAAGACATCGCGGAACGTCCCAAATAGGCAATAAGATGATCCCAGTGTGAGAGAAACTAGGGTCATGTCACCATTATTCCCTCATCATCATGAACTCCTTCCACGATAATTCTCGTACCAATCGCTCTTGTCATTGATATCTTTCCTCTACAACCATCACCTCATCCCCCATCCTCATCTCGTGAGACCAAACACAATGCTACCACGTCACCGCCAACTTGGCCATGTCGATCCCCATATCCATGATGCCCTCTCCGCAGTCTCCGCCCTGGAAAGCAAGCGCTCGAATCGGACACAAGCCTCCCCCGGATAAAGCTCTCCCAGAATTGCCGTTCCCGCCCCCTGTAATATCCCCATGTAAGTCTTGCACGTTTATACCCCCCGCATTCGCATTTCTCCCCCACCTCGGTGATGGCTTCAACCTGCGTTCCCCTGGTTCGCGCTTTTACCATGCGCACGAATCCCCGACCGTTTTGCCGGGATAGTTAAAGTTATTTGCTCGCCCCTGGCCCTTGTCTCGCCTTTTATCCCGCCGATCGCATGACGCCAGAGACTCGGTCTCTGTTAGCGGACGGCCCGAGGAGCGGAGGCCTGCTCATGATGCCGATATGCGACGGCGATACTATGTCGAGTTTTGCCGTCTGAGCGGGGTGAACTGCTGCTGCTCTTTCCCAGGGTCGCGGATGAAAGCGCTTCCTGGGGATTAGCAATGGATGAATGGATCTTGGCGAGCTTTGAGGGCAACGGAAGATGCGGATGGAAGCATTGAGTCTCATGGGTATAAAACGTGCGGCGCAGGACGCAATTGTTCTCAATGCTCTCTTCAGCCTTCTCGCTGAGTATCAATTGAGTATACCTAGCCATGGTCTCGTTCAAGACGGCCCTCGTCGCCGCGCTTCAGATCGTCGCTGTCGCGGCGGTGGATATTAGTGTTGAGTCGTCTGGCGGCAACTACACGGGCGGATACCACTATGGCTTCCTCCACGAGGTAACTTCCTCGCCTCCAACCCAGACAGAAACACCACTAACAAGCACCCGTATAGGACATCAACAACTCCGGCGACGGCGGCATCTACGCCGAACTAGTCCGCAACCGCGCCTTCCAGTACAGCGACAAATATCCAGTCTCCCTCTCTGGCTGGCGCTCCGTTAATGGCGCCTCCCTCAGCCTAAGCCGGCTCTCAGAGCCGCTCTCAGACGCGTTGCCCGTTTCAGTCAACGTCAAAGCCTCCGGCAAGAAGCGCGCCGGCCTGCAGAACGAGGGCTACTGGGGCATGGACGTCAAGCGGCAGAAGTACACGGGCTCGTTCTGGGTGCGCGGCGCGTACAAGGGACACTTCACCGCTGAGCTGCGGTCTAACTTTACGGACGATGTGTTTGGGTCTGTCAAGGTCAAGTCCAAGGCCAAGGCTAATGAGTGGGTTGAGCATGCTTTTGAGTTGGTGCCGAAGAAGGACGCGCCGAGTAGCAACAACACATTTGCTATTACTTTCGACCCCAAGGTGTGTATAATGCCATTGTCGGCTAGCATGTATGGATGTCTAACATGTTCTGTTCTTAGGGCGCTGCCAATGGATCCCTCGACTTTAACCTCATCAGCTTGTTCCCGCCCACGTACAAGAACCGCAAGAACGGTCTGCGAAAGGACATTGCCGAAGCTCTAGAGGAGTTGCACCCTGTATGTGTTACCACCATCGAAAATAGCATCGAGCTACTAACAAATTTATGTACAGACCATTCTCAGATTCCCCGGCGGCAACATGCTCGAAGGCCTCACGACCCCCACATACTGGAACTGGAAAGACTCCATCGGCCCGCTGCGCAACCGCCCCGGCTTCCAAGGCGTCTGGAACTACCAGCAAACCCACGGCCTTGGCCTGCTCGAGTATCTATACTGGGCCGAGGACATGGGCCTCGACATCGTCGTCGGCCTGTGGGCCGGTCTCTCGCTCGACGGCGAGGTCACCCCCGAGGCCGACTTCCAGGCCGTCATCGACGAAGGCCTCGAGGAGATCGAGTTCATCCGTGGTGGTGTCGATACGAAGTGGGGCAAGGTCCGCGCTGAGCTGGGACATCCGGAGCCGTTTGATCTGCACTATGTTGAGATTGGTAACGAGGACTGGCTTGCTGGGTATCCTGGCGGCTGGACGTCGTATAAGAAGTACCGGCTGCCGCTGTTCGTCGAGGCGATTAGGGCCAAGTACGATGATATCACTGTGATTGCGTCGGGTGCTACTACCGACGGTGATGGGTTTGATATCCCGACAAAGGTGCTGGGAGACTACCACCCATACCGATCACCTGTGAGTCTCTCGTCCCACTGTTGATGTAACCATGACTGACAGGCCATAAAGGACGCCCTCGTCGACGAATTCGACCGCTTCGACAACGAAGTCCCGCACATCGTCGGCGAAGTCGCCGCCGTCCACCCCAACGGCGGCACCGGCTGGTCAGGCTCCCTGATGCCATTCCCGTGGTGGATCGGCGCCGTCGGCGAGAGCATCTCGCTCATCGGCTACGAGCGCAACGCCGACCGCGTCCCGGGCACCTTCTACGCCCCCGTGCTGCGCAACATGAACGAGTGGCAGTGGGCCGTCACCATCCTCCAGTTCGCCGCCGACCCGGCCCTGACGACGCGCTCGACCAGCTGGTACGTGTGGGAGCTATTCGCCAAGTATCCCATCACGCGCGTGCTGCCCGCCACGGCCGACTTCGATCCGCTGTTCTACGTCGCGGGGAGCAATGAGGATCAGGGCACGCTGGTGTGGAAGGGCGCCGCGTACAACACCACGTCCGACGTCCCCGTGACGGTATCCTTTGAGGGCGTCAAGGCTGGCGCAAAGGCCGAGTTGACGGTGCTGACCAACAACTCGGACGATCCGTATGCGTACAACGACCCGCACACGGGCGTCAACATTGTCGACTCGACCACGACCCTGCTCGAGGCCAACGACGACGGCGCTTTCGAGTTTGAGCTGCCAAAGTGGAGCGTGGCTGTTCTTGCTGCTACTCTCGAGGGCGAGTACAAGGTGAAGCGGAGCAGGGGACGGAGGCTATTTGAGTAGATAGGATACAGGACGAGCCAAGACGGCTCAAACATGTACATGGCCGATGATTTGATGACTTGATGTACAAGAGAGTCCAATCTACAATTAAAAACACATTGTGATAACCTCGTTTCCATTTCTATTCGAGAATTTCTTTCCAAAGCTGCAATAGTCAACCCTGAATTTCTATGAGAGTCCCTCCATCCCGCTGGCCGTCCAGTACTATGCCAGCCCACGATCCACCCATCTGTCTTGTACGCGACCGCTCTTCAATACGCCTTCTCTCCTCGTCGTGCTGTCCGTTTGCTGCACGCCCCGTCTATCTTTCCATCGCCCTTCCCGTCTTGCACAAAAACGCCAGGAGCAAATGACTCATGTGATGCTTCTTTCTGTGCCTCTATCATTCGACTCTCTGGCCGGGCACCAACGTCTATACCGTCACCCTTCATAGCTTCTCCTGGGGAATGTGACCTGCTACTGTGCTCAGCGCTCCGAGGTTAACTTCGCTCAGTCGCTCAGTCGCACCCGGGCCGTCGACGCCGGCGAGGAGCGCCACGCACTCAATCACGTCCTCAGGCTCTAAGAGATGCGACTTGGCCAGCGTGACCTTGGTGCTCGCGCCGATGGTGACCGTGAAAACGTGGTCGGGGTCTAGGACAGTGCCTGACGCAGCGTTGAGGCTGCGGAACATATCTTCGTCGGTAAAGTCGTCGCCGAAGCAGAGGGAGAACTCGACAGGTCCGGGATTGGGGTCCTGATCGGTCTTGGCCGCGTCTGGGTTGTGATACGTGGTAATAAGACGCTTAGCAATCTCGCCCTTGTTGATAAAGGTAGGTCGCACTTCGACATTGGCCTTGCCTGGCATCACCTCGACATCCCACTTGGTTCCAACAGTTGCTTCCAGCTCCTTGTGACACTCGCGGGCCATGTGGATGCCCTGCTCCGGGTTGGCAAGTCGATAATGCCACGTCAGGGCGCATCGTTTCCTCTCAATAAAGGAACCTATCCATTGTTAGCAAGGCAATAGACACATGGAACAGATTGACATACCTGGAACCTTATCCGTGTACTTTTGGAAGATGTCCATCACATCCACCTGCCATCCCATGTCAAAGGTCTCGGCCAAGTTCTCCCAGACATCCGAACCAGGGTTCCTCATGAAGCTACCGTGTTCCGCAGAGAAGCCGAGTTCGGAAATGTGGCCCAGATGCTGCTTCAGGAACTCTTGGTCTCGTCCGGAGATGATCCATACAGCATTTCGGGGGTCCGCCGCAAGCAGCTTCAGGGTGTGGATGAGACGCTCTGAAGGAACAGCAGCGCTCGGCTCCCGGACGATGGGAGTCAGTGTGCCATCGTAATCGAACATGAAAAGTCGCTTGCTAGCAGACTGGTATTGAGCGAGCAGGAATGCTCGATCCAGGAGGGGGGTAGAGTTGGCGGTCGTCGTGTCGGCAAGGACATTGTACACCTTGCGCACAAACTTGTTGGTCCACGACTGGACGTTGTGCTCGGTGACATGGCGGTACAGGCTGGTTTGCATTGTCTCGCGCTTGTCGTCTGGCATGGTGAGGGCAGCGTTGATCTTCTCAGCGACACCGCTGAGGTCCCAGGGGTTGATGTGGATGGCATCACTGAGACTGCCGGCGGTACCGCTAAACTCGGATAGAATCAAAGGGCCGTGGCCCTGCTTCTGGCAGACAATGTACTCCAGACTAGTAGTGTTCATGCCATCTCGGACAGAAGTGATAAGACCAATATCGCCTGCACGAAGCAGCGCAAAGTATTCGTCCTGGTCGAGGTACTGAGGGTAGTGCTGCACGGGGGAGAAGCCCAAGCTACCGTGCAAGCCGTTGATGCGCATGACGAGCTCGTTGACGCGGGAGGCGACCTTGTTGTCAGGATCGTCCTTTTCCGCCTCGACACTGATTGGAGAGGTGACTTGGATGAGAACAACCTTTTCCCGCCACTCAGGGTACATCTCTAGGAAACGCTCAAAGGCCTGCAGCTTCTGTGCAACACCCCTGACACTGTCCAGGCGGTCACGACCAACAATGATCTTCTTGCCGTGGTAAAGCTTCTTAAGCTCGTCATACTTTTCCTTGACGGCATCGGTCCAGGCAAAGTTTTCAACCTTTGCGGCGTCGATGCCAATGGGGAAGACGCCAACTTGAACTCGGGTACCATAGGCGTCGATTCCAAGTGTGTCGGAGGGAAAGCCGAGAATGCGAGTACAGCAGCTCAAGAAGTGGCGCGAGTAGCTGTAGGACTGGAAGCCAATGAGGTTGGAGCCGAGGACGCCCTCGAGGATCTCTTTGCGACGGGGGAGGCAGCGGAGAAACTCGCTACTAGGGAACGGAGAGTGGAGGAAGAAGGAAATGTACATGTTGGGCACCCGCTGGCGCAACATGCTGGGAAGAAGCATGAGGAAGTAATCATGAATAATAACAATGTCGCCAGGCTTGTAGATCTCGATGATCTTGTTGGCGAACTTTGAATTCATGCGGTAGTAGTCGGCCCATTGCACTCGCTCTCTGCGACCATCGGTCGGCTCATGCTGCTTGTAGTGGAGAAGTGTGTAAAGGTCGTACTCGGCATAGCGACGCCAGCGGGTCTGGTCCTTGAGCAGGATGCCGTCCTTGGTAGCCTCGGTCTCGTCGGCGAGCCAGACGGGGTAAGTGCGGATCGTTTTGTTGTGGGACAGGCGGTACTCGAGACGCTCCTGATCCTCTCGAGGGATCCAGAGGCCGTCTACCGGAGCCGGTGTCGGCACCGGAGTATTGGCATCGACAGGAACTGGGGCGGAGAGAGCGTTGAGAGACGAGACGCCGAGGGTGTTGGCAGCAGGTGTTGCTGGGCAGGGGGGTTCTTCCTCCTCCGTAGGAGCCTCAATCTCGCCGGTCCAGGCGACTACAGTGTGGCTCCATGGTGTAGCGTCGGAGGAGAGGTAGGCAAATGAGTCGAGGAGGGCGGATTGACCACGGCGAGGTTTAAGGTCCTGGAAGTGATGCAACGTTAGAATTGAATTAAACGGACTGTAGGCGGGAAGAGCACGGGCTGCGCAGCAAAATGCAAGATAAACTATGAGGTGGAGGTGGGGGTAGAGATAGCGGGACAGGGAGCACAATGAGGGGCAACAACAGAGCGTGAAAGCAGGGAGCAAAAGCACGGGGAAGCGAGAAAAAAAGAAGGAAAAAGCAGGCAAAACTCACCCAGTCGCCTCCCTTGCGATAACTAAACGCATGAGGGGTGTTGAAGGTGGCCGAAATAATGTTGCCAGTGAGGGCCAAATCGGGATTGGCAGCGCGAATCTCAGATAGCGACTCGCGACGGCGCATGGTGGCGGCAGCGGGACTGGTGGTGCTGGCGGTGCTTGCGATGGTGCTTGGGCTGGTGCTGCTGGCGGGCATGGACGAAGAGGGAGAGTCCATGTGGGCTGAGCGGTCAGCCAGCGTCAATCGGTCCGTGGACGCGGGGGAGGAGTCGCAAGTGCTAAAATCGTCGATGTCGTCTCGGGCTTCTAGGTGAGGGAGAGGGCGAGGGAGAGAGGGGGAGAAGTCGTTGGGGGACGATGATGAGTCGTCGACGTCGTCGAGAGAGCGGGGAGGCGTCGAGGCGGGAGGAGTCGAGGCGGAAGGCACAGGGAGGATCGTGGAACGCGGGGTTCGTTTGGAGAAGTCGTCGGCAGTCACAGAAGACGACGTCGTCAGCGAGAATGAAGGAGACGAATCCGCGGGCGAGGAGGAGGAAGAGGAGATTGTGGTGGTGGTGGTGGCAGAAACGGTGACGTTGTTCGCTTCCGCTGGAGTCTTCGCTTCTGCTGGAGTGACGACGGCGTCGAACTTAGAGCCAGCGCCAGCACCAACAGCAGTCGGCCCGGGCGGTTTCGGCGACTCTTCTCCTTCGTCTCCAGCGCCCTGTTGGTGCTGGCGCTGGTGCTGGCGCCGCCGCCAGACCAGCAGCAGCTTCTCCAGGTACCGCCTGTGGCTCGCGACGTTCTGCTTCTGCTGGACGTGTCCGCTGCGCTGTTGCTCCTGCTGTATCACTTTGACACCGGGCGGCTTGCCGGAACCGGAAAGGCTGTCCGTCACAGGCGCCATCATTGGGGGTTTATTGATTCAGGACGGACCACTTGCAACGGGGGGAAACTGGGGGAGCTTGTTGCTGGAATGGAGAGCTGTGTTTTTTGGTTTCTTCTTTACAAAAGGGAGAGATTGGTTATGCACGGGAGAAAGAGAGACAATTGTACTTGTATGGGTTGTAAAGAAGGAATGGACTGGACTAGCTAAGAACCGGGAGCAGGCGTTGATATTTCAATGCGGCGCCTCTATGCTGCCGTGCTGCTCATGAGCGGACTTCGATGGCCGGCGACTCGCATCAGACCAGGCAATGAACCGGGCAGCCAGCTCCAGCGGGATCGCGCAAAAAGAAAAAAAGCAGGAATGCAACTCTCCCGGCTACAAGGACCGATTCGAAGCCCACCCTCCCTCAAAAAATAAAAGACGACGGGAGAAGAACATCGGCCGCCGACGATCAGGTACCGGCGAGCACTCAATGGCTGCCACCCTTGGGAACGCCCGCTGATGTGCGAGGTACCTACTGTACATGGCTGTAGCTACTGTACATGCTATCGAACGAGCGAACAAGCGAACAGGCGGTGGGGGCCGGCCGCGGCGACTCTGTCTTGATTTCTTGCTTTTCTTTTCTTTTTGCGGTCCTCTTCTCAAAGTCTATCACACGAGGGTGACCAGCATTTTTGTTTGGTAACGAGATGACTGGGCATCTTGGTTACCGGAGAGATAGGTCGAATAGCTACGGTATATCTCCGAGTCGCGCCCGGGGGCTTGGGGGGGTCATTCCTCGCGGTCACTTGTCCGACGCAACCCTTCACCGACCGATTCGACCTTGGTGCTCACCGATCCAGTTGTCAACCGTTTGGTCGTATGTTTGGCCTTCCATGTGATCTGTAGCCCATGGCGGGCGATGGCTTGAGAGAGCGTGGTTATAGCTGGGGAGGGGGAGGGGCACGCTTGACGATCCTGGTCCGTTCACGATGAGCTTTGTTTCCTTGTGCTTTGACTGTTCTCGTCGGTGGCTCTTCTTTATCTACCAAGGCTGAGTGCTGCAAGGAAGCATAGGTAGCTAAACTGGGTGGTATTAAAACCGCCGGCTATTCGACAAGTCAATCCGACAAATGCCTCACTTCACCAGCAAAGTACAGTATCATTGCATCAAAACCAAGATCCAACCATCAATCTCATGACATGGTTCTAAGCACCATTCCACATATCCCTGAGCAGAGAAAGCCCCCACCAGTCGGTGCGCCCAGGCCACCTCTATCACCACCAACGAAAGCATGGCACACGAGGCACGAGGTCGTGTCCAGGGACACTCCTCGGTAGCTTTCTTTCCCTTCTCACGCCTTGCGTCTTTCCATTTCGACGTGCCAGTTTAGGCCCGTGTTCTAACCGGAGATCAAACTCCCACGCAAGGGCATCCAAAAAGACGGTGAGGACCGTCATCTCAAAGCTGCTACTCTCGGGAGTGGAAAGATTGGATCGGCCGACGACGGCAATCCAGGGTGGACGAGCTGCAGAGGCGAAACCAGTGATTAGATGCGGCATACTAAGTTAGGCACGCTACAGTACATGATACTTTGACGTCTATGATGCGGGACGGCTCGAGCTCGGTGTTGCATCCCTCTGCATGGCAGCCGCACCAGCAGAAATCGACGACAATATCTCCTCAGGCTCTGTTTGGCTGCATGGACGAATCTTGACTAGTTTCTTTACAACCTTCAGGCCCATGGCTTGTTTATATCCCAACTGTTTCGATCGCAAACCACGAGTCGAGATAAAGTTGATGTAACCTAGACTTTAACAACTGCCACAATGGGCCATAGACTAAACTCAGAGAGCTAGAGCTGTGACCAATTTGTTAGGCCAACGCTCATTCCCTGGAGCCACAGGCGGGTATATCCACTGGAGCTACCCACCCGCCGGAGCTCTACTGACAAATCCCGTTGAAGGCTAAAAGGTCGACAGGTGCCGGCCTAAGGACCCGGACCTGCACCCGGGATTTGGCCCGGGTGGTGCGAATCTCGGCGCTTTTTTTTTGCGAGCTCCCCACCTGCAAAACCACCACCCCCAACTCCTTCACTGTAGGTGGGCGGACAGGTACAACTCGCCCTGTAACCCAACTTTGGCACAGGGCGTATGCACCACCATGCAGCAGCGCCACAGGCCGGCCACTAGCCCATCATCCACCCACCGACTCGAACCGCCAAACGTGGGCGTCAGATCAGATGGCATGGCGTCTTTTTTTCTGCCTTCTTCCCTTTCTTCTGGCCTTTTGCATATTCCATCACCTGTACAACACCCACACTCTGCTGCTGCGCTGATGGTCTGCATCCGAAGTGGCTTGCAGCAACGCCCGTGGCCCTGAGCCATTTTCGCCCTCGCGCTCCCGTCCCGTGGTTCCCGTTGGTCTCTTTCGGAGCCGCGACACGCTCCAACGGGATCTTGTCTTGTCTGCACTCAGTCGCTGATTTGATTTGATGTGCATTCGATCTATCTCATGCTCATGCACCGTTCAAGCGATCCTATGCCCTGCCTTGCCGGCCCTTGGCTTGCGCGTCTTGCTGTTCGGCATTACTTAGCTTGGCTTCTCGCGTTTGTCTCTGAGAAAATCTACAATCCTGATAGATTGCCTACCCCGTTGCAATTTGACCTGCTGCACTTGAGCTGCACGCGACCCTCCTCAGACAAATCTGCCCCCAATGATTCTCCACTCGGGATGAATATGTGTGTTTTGTGTGCCATCGTTGGGCAGCGTCGAGAGTCTCTGGAAAGGGTCTCGACTCTGTTCGTCCCCCCTCCAATACCAGCTCTTTTACGTAGTCTACCCACTCACTTACTCGGTCATTTTCTCGCTCCCTTCTAGGACTCTCGGCCCGAATGGTCCGCTATAATTAACGCAACGAATCCCAACTAAGACTTTAGTGATCCTGCGATGGCTTCAATGTCAGTCTCGATGAGAGAGGGATGTTGACATCCCGCCTTCTTACTACAGACAGCACCCATCAGCTATCCTCCATCGTGAACCCCACCGCGGGGCACTTCTCATGACCAACTCTCAATGGGGGCGTCTCTCTCCCCCACCACACGGCCAAAGACGGGAACCAAGGGCCCCTGGACCATGATGGCGCCCGCCGGCTGGGATCCCGCCACAGCAAAGGCCAATCATCCCATCCCTTATCACATCAAGAACGGGACCCCCAGTTCGATAATGGCCAAGACAAAGGCCCGGGCCAACTCAACGGCAGAACTTACAAGCCCGCCCACGTGGGGCAGCTTTTTTTACTCATCCAAGAAAGCTGAAGCTGAAGCTGCTAGCTGAGAGCTATGACCTATTCGCATGGACTCGGAAACTTCACGTGAAGCAGCTGTAGGTCTAGAAGTCATGACACGGCAGATAAAGGTGGTAAAGTGGTTAGTTGAGTCATTAAGCCCTGGGTATCGTACAGTATGTGTCGCCCATGCCGCTCTCTATTCAATCTACTCGTACACGCCAGCAAACTCATCCCCTCTGTACCATCTCTAAATCTAATCCATAAACTTGTCGAAGCTTAAAGAAAAGGACTGCCGTTTGTTGTTGTTTGTTGAGTGTTTTCTTCCGTTTCCCCCTCCTATCCCAAAACATGAAATAGTTGGAATCCCCCTGCAATGATAAAAATGTGTGAAATACGCAAGATAGTCCTGAATGCCGTTTGCCTGCCTGCCTGCCCCAAAACAACTCATCATCATGATGGTGAAACAACGCCGAGTACCAATGCCAGTAGCCCACCACGCCCCTTTAAACCTACTCCTTGGACAACCCGGCGCCAGTGGCACTTATCCCGGAGAACGGACACACACCACCGGAGGGGATGCCGCCGGGGTGGTCGGCGGGCGGGGCTACGTCACCGGCCTCGGACTCGGACTCGGTGGAGTCGCCGATGATGCGCTTGCCGTGCAGGTAGCCTTCGCGCTCGATCTCGATGTCGGACTCGTCGCCCAAGAACTCGTCGCGCTCCTTGACGTGCCACTTGGCCATGAGGTCGTTCTGGATCCAGATGACCTTGTTGAGCGCCTTGACGAGGGCCGTCTTGCGCTGGATGTGCAGGCGCGGGTGCGAGAGGATGGCTTCCGTCATGATGTCCTGGATGAAGCCGAGGCAGATGCCCAGGTGGACGTATTCGATGTGGAGGGGGTGCTTTCGGCCGAGACCAACGTGCATCATGCTAGACATAAGAGTTAGCCCGAGATACTCAAAGGCCACGAGTAATGACAGGCAGCGATTAAAAGTAGGGGAACAAAACATACCCAACCTTGTCCAAATACTCCCAAAACTCCATCTTGCTTGGATCCGAGCACAGCTTGGTCAGGTACGCACGCAGGAACATCTTGCGGTGCAGAATCTGGGGGCTGTTCTCGTCGGGGACCTCGTCCAGCGGGCCCTCGAACGAGGTGCTGCGGGTGGTGAAGGCGCGGGCGGTGATGTCGTATTGCAGCAGCTTCTTGTACACGATGTTGACAACAGCCGGGATCAGTGCCTTGACGTACTTGGCCCCTGTAATGAGAGCTTCGATGTCGCCTGTGATTGTGGGAAATCATGTGTCAGCTTTTAAAATCTGGTTCATTTTGTAAATGTCACTTTTCTCAGCTCCGGACATCCGGGCGAACAAACGAACAAGGGAAAAAGGGCAAATGGCGCGCTCAGGGGGAGAAATAAAAATGGTGGGCGCATACGGCTAGAGAAGTCGAGAAATGAGTGAAGGTACATAACGCGGGCCTCTAGGTTGGTGTAGAGATCCGTGCGATCAATGTGCTTCATGGGTCGTGCCGTCGCCATCTTGACTGCTTTGTGTGTTGTTTTTCGGGCTTCTTTCGTTTGGTGGGTTTTTGAACCGCGTGATCTAAGACTTTCTGGATTCGATCGAGGACAGATTCTTTTTCGAACTGATAGTGGTATGACGTGTAATTCTCGTACTTGCTGTCGCTCGTCGAGTTGTCGCTGGTTTTTTTTCGCTGGCAAAGGAGTTCACAGGAAGAGAGATGCGAGAGGATGAAGAAGATCAAGATTCACGCAACCAACGGATACTAAATGCTCTCAGCTCACGCACGCACCGCACAAAAACCTGGTATTTATTCCATAGTATCCCATGTCCCATGCTTCCAATCCTTCGTCCTCTCTCCGAGTCTCGCCTCGCTCCGCCGGCGGCCAAGCTGAGCCCATCACGCCAGGTCGCCAACATCAGACCATGGCATGATGAGTGGGGCCGTCCTGGGGTCCGTGAGACTACGGTGCCCGGCGGGACAGCCCGGACACACCCGAGCAACGGCAGAACGTACGTGCTTCTAACGGAGCAGGAGCTGACTAAATTTGAAATGAGGGCAAATGGGAGTTAGAAAGGGGGCCAGAGGGTGTGTGAAGGGTTTCTAGGGCCGCGGGTTGCGGGAATGGCTGAACGCAATGGGAAAAAATGCACCATCACTAGGGATAACACAATAGAAATCGACTCCATTCTGTCGTCATCATGCTGCTCATTGAAAGAAATCAAGCTGCGGGGATTGGACTTCGCCGGTGGGGCCCCGCGACGGGAGGGGTGTGATTTTAAATCCCGAGTCGTCTGATTGGGCTGAGACCGTTGCAGCATCAAGGCTTCGTCCCATCTTCAAGCGTCGTCCGAGATCTTCGGCATAAAAACGTTTTGTCTGGGGGTGTTTGTTGCGCGGGAACGGAACGGGCATGCAGAAGTAAAACTTTCCCTGGCCACGCGACACCCAGATCTACGACACAAATCGACTCTAGTTTCTCATGATGAAAAATCAAAGACAGGGGAATGTAGAATGGCATGTTTTTGGGTGTCGTGTGTAAGTGCCGCAGTTCGCATGCATCCCGAGGCACATGGGCAAGCCAGACAGGTCTCGACTTTCATCGGCAACAACCTCGCCTCATTTTCCATGCTTCGATTTTCAATTCTGACGACTCATCTCCGCTGAAAAGGACTAGCTGATTCATCAATGGCAATTGGGATGAAGCTGGGCTGTAGGTAGTCTGTTCCTTCGTCCGTGAAGCTCAGCCGCAGGGACCAGATTTCTGTCCACACACGCACGCTCCGGTTAGCGCAGCAACCCGTGCCCATGCCGCCGCAATCAAAAGCCACCATGAGCTAGGGTGTACGATTTCAAGATGATGGAAGCGGCCTTTATTACTCTTCTTTGCTTCGAGAAGTTGGAAGAGAGTCAGAGTTTAGGAGTAGAAGATGCTGTGATCGAACTGATAGATGGTGGTGAGGCGGCCCCAATGTAGTGTAGCTGTCCGCCGCTGGATACGCCTTAACGTGAAATTGACCGTTTGTATAACGTGCTTGCATTTGTGGGGGTTTGTGAGAAAGGGATTCTCTAGATCTGAGACTTCTAATCTTAGCGATCGAGCGATCTTTACACTCGAGGGTGGAAAGTAGATGGTCGTCTAAGTCCTACCCAGCGATGTGGGTGGTAGACGGGATGTGAGCCCCAGGCCCCTGCTAAGCTCTAGGGTAGCCAGATTTCAAACTGCTCGTAACTGCCTCATGACTGCCTGATAACTTGTCGTGACTAGCACGTGACTCTCAACTCTGCCCTCGTTCACCGCCTCATGCTTCCACTCCACCTCTGGGGCCTCGTCGGCTTCACCTCGCTTCAACACCCTCCAAGACCCGGGAATCCGCCGATAATCAGCCATCGCGACACTCGGCCGCGTATCACATCCCCCGGTGTCCCGCTCTCCGGAATCCTGCTGCGCCCGCCGGTAGCTCCGTGCCCGGTGCCCCCGGCCCTTCTCGGAGGAGCTTCGGACCCTCTCGCCCATCATGTCGGGCTCGCCTCCTCCCCCGATTTCTCCTCACTCCTCCGCCCATGCCTACGCCAGCAACGGCCTCGAGATACTCCAAGCTGCCAGCGATGCCGCCCACGCCATTCAGAATCCCCAGGCCCTTCAGCATGCGGCTGCTGCTGCGGAGGCCATCCACCAGGCCCCGAACCACGGTGGCATGCCTCCAGGCGACATGAGTGGCCACCTCGTCGCCGGTCCTGACGGTATCATGCGAGATCCGACCATCAACCCAAAGTTGACGCGCTTGCGACGCGCCTGTGATATGTGCAGCATGCGCAAGGTAAAGTGCGACGACACCGACATCCCTTGCCGTCCGTGCCGCGAACTCGGCGTCGAGTGTACATACAACCGAGAGACGAAGCGTCGTGGTCCCCCAAACAAGCATGCCGAGGCTGCAAAGGCTGCTAAGCGTGCCCGCATGCAAGCGGACGCTGCGAATATTGCCATCGTCGCCAACGCTGCAAGCGCCGCGAGCGCTGCTAATGCCATGTTCAATATGAACGTGTCGCCCTCGCCTCAGACGGCTGCTAAGACGCTGATGACCATCTCCACCGATGGCATTCTCGATGCCGAATCGATCGCTCCGATGCCCGTTCTCGAGCTCCTTGTCGACGACTTCTTCACCTACATTCACCCTCTCGCGCCATTTCCACACGAGCCAACCTTCCGACATTCGTTTGCGAACCGTGAGGACCGCACTAGGCCCGAGTTCCTGGGCCTGCTTGCCAGCATGATCTGCGCTTTGGTTGCGTCGTTTCCCCGCAGTGCTAGAGAGCACCTGAAGGCACAGCACAGCACCCACCTCTTCCCTCGAGCCATCGTCATGATTGAAAAATGTCGTGAGATTGCGCTACTCACCCGAGGTAGCAAGTGGCAACTGAAGCAGCCCAAGACGCTCGATGATGCCGCAACGAGTTATTTCTTAGGCCTCTCCTCCGGATATACCCACCAGTGGAATGCTTCCGGGCAGTTCATGGCTGAGACTCTGACGCTGGTCCGCGAACTGGGATTCAACCGTCCTAAGCACCCTGGAGATCTGCCGACCTTTGGTAACGACAATTGCTCGCCAGACCCTCTCCCCTTCAACCACGTTAAAGATCAGATTGGCAAGCGCATTTTCTGGTGTCTTCTTCTCGGTATTCGGTATGACTAAACCTTGCATATTCACCTTTTGACTTTGTCGTTAATCATCCTCTAGCTCATTTTCTCAATTGGGAGCGTCGACTGCGGACATGGTCATTGCGCCCTCGACGCCTAGTCTCCCGTACCCTGCGTACCCTGAGAATGTCGACGACATTTGTGTCCTTGCCAACGAGATTATCCACCAGCAGGATGGGAGTGTTACGCTTCTGACAGGGTTCCGTTTCGGCATTGACATTTACACCACCATGAACGGCGTGGTTAGCTTGGAGATTGCCTACGGTATGAGCACCTTACCTTGGGCTGACCAACGCGTCCTTCTCCGAGATGGCCTTCTCGCGGCTAGAAGCATTACCGACAATCTTCCACCGGAGCTCCAGCTTGGGAATCATGGGGACGAGGCAGCCACGCTAGCCAGCTTCGATGAGTCGGGCATCCATTACGTTCCTCCGGCCTGGCCAAACAGCCAACCGGCTCATGATCTGCGAATCGCCATCAAGAACCACCCAGCACGACGCCGCCACCTTCAGTATGAGATCCAAAAGGCTAACATCTATGTCTCACAATTGGCCACGCGATCATACTTTGTGGAGCTCTACTTTAACCTGCGCGACGTTCACCTGGCTGAAGAGCAACAAAACCCCCACCAGACTGGGGAGCAATCGGAGGAGGAACAGGCAGCCCAGAACGCTGACGAGAAAGAGATCTACGACTTTATGTCAGAAGAGCGTGAGCTCATTGTGCAGCATCTCTTAACAGTGCTGGGATCGATATCGCAGCGAAACCTGGAGCCAAATGGTGGGTCGATCATCAACAAGATCCGCCAGGTTGCCTCGACACTGCTCAACGATGCACCCGAGCGCAAGGGCCCGCTTGCCATGAAGTCGGAAGGAGCATTGTCGCAGCTTATCAACATTTTGATGAAGCTGGAGAGGTCTGGTGCTAGCGGTCCCTCTGCCCCTGACTCGGGAGACCCCAACCAGATGACACAGGAGGATGAGGAAGAGGAGTTGGCACTCTGGGCGGACCTTCGAGAGTACCAGCTGCAATTTGCTGCTCATGGGGGTTTTGCTGGGAATCTGTGATGGGTGTGTCAAGGTATTGGCCTCAAAACACACAAGCATAAAAGTAAAGCTGCTTCTAGTCAGCAACGGAGATATTTCATCTCGTCATTTTGGGGCAACCCATGCATGTATGTATAGTATAAGAATGGACGGAGCGTTTTGTTATGCCCCCTTTTTTCCTAGGCTGGCAAGTGGAGCATGATCCCATCTTCAGGCAGAGCACATTGTAAAAAAGCTATAATGAATTCTATGGCGATTGACAGGCTGTGAGTTAATGTGTGCATGACAAAGAGTGACATCAGAGGCGATCCACACGAAGATAATTCAGTCGGTCATCGTAATCACGGTGACACTCAACAGTTTCATGAATACTCTGGACCGAAAGCTCTAATTCCCAGCTACAAACGTTTCGAGAACATATATATGCATTTACCTATTACGAAGCTCAACTATTCTACTTCTCTTCGGAATATCAAGTTACAAGCCCAACACTGCCTGACGACCTAGTTGTACAGCTGGACCCAGCTATCTTCATTCCAGGTCATCACTCCTTGGAAATACGACGGAGCTTACAGTATTAGTCAAATATCCCCACAGAAGCACTTAAGCTTTTGTGTTATGGAGGCTGTCCGATCTGTCATTGGAAGTGGGGACAGTACTTACATCAAGGCTTGCAGATCAGTATCCACCGTCGCACTTACAAGGTCGTCAGTCCTTATGGGTTAACTAAAACGATCTGGGTACTGTTATGCCGGGGGTCATGCGGGGAGTGTTTCAACTTTATAATGAAAAGCGACTTGATTGACGGCTTCTCGGGCTGTTGAGAGCGTGTGACTAGCCAACTATGGCCAATCTGAAGGCAGTAACGTTGTCTTCTGCAGCAAATTTAGCCTGACTTTGTCAATGCGTGCCGTGGCCGATGATCTGAGCCTCCGAACCGCTTGGTCTATTATTAAGTCTTCTCAGCTGGCTATGGGTGCCGCCGTGGACCAGCAGACGAAGCATAGGGAATTTGGAGAACTTTCAACTAACAAAGTCCGTTCTCATTGCACAGGGCTAAGGATCGCAGAGACTGACGCAAATTAAGCCTCTAAGTGGTATGAAGCGAGGTGTGTTTAACTTGTATTCTAAAGAGTTAGGGGTATAGTAGTTCGGTGGTGCCCTATTTCACGTCATCACTTGTATAAGGTACATTGCACAGCGAGCTACAGGAAAGACAGTAATTAGAGGAGGAGATGGCGAAGGGCCGATGCAACATCAAGCAAACTTCTTCCTTGGCGTGCAGTCAGCCATTTGGAGAATCGACGGGTGGGGATCAAGGTTATCACTAGGTCTAAAACTGAAGGCCGTTGCTCAATAGTAATGTGTATATGATAAGAGAGTAGTCGGCAAGGCAAGCCTCTCAGTCATGCGGGAACACTTATACAACCCCACCTCAATCCCGACCCTGTCAACTTGAACACTAACTCAACCTTCGTGTATATACATTTTGCTGGTTTTTATCCGCAATGATGAAGTGTTCTCGAATCGTGTAATAAGATGCCAACGATGCAGCTCATACATGTTTCTTAGTCATTGGCTGAGTACTATACTTGCACTCTTGACAACTGTCGATGCTCTTCAGCATGGCGTTGTCTTCAGCTTGGACGTGGGGAAGAACAACAGTTAGTCAAAATGGTGTTGTTGGTTCTATGGGTGCGGTTTCTATTCAGGTGGATCGAAGCTATTCGCAACGCTTTGGTCATTCATTCAGCTACTCTGATTCACTTCCGAGACTTATGTAGAGAGGATAGTTTAATTGTGTCTAATATAGTACAGAAATAAAGAATATTTTATGAAAGCAAAGATACCGTTTGAAACAATTTAAGTAGTTGAGAACTGATCTGTTTTTCCTCTTGAAGTTACGAACCAATCTAATAAGTAGTGAGGACCTTGGAAGCACGTACCCAGGGGGGGGGGGACGAATATAAGTGAAACCGTACAAAACGAAACGAAACGAAAGAAAACTAGTAGTAAAACCAACAGTATGAACCAATTCAATGAACAATGAAACTGCATGACATGAGCCACCGGACCAAACTTTCCACAAGGATTCTACCTAGAGAGGTGACGTTGCACACGGCTGAATAGTGACGCTGTGATTCCTAACATCGTGTGTGGACTTTGCAGAGGTCTTTGCGCTAAGACCTGGAAGTAAAATCCTCTTCACCTTGCGTGCCATTCCAAGTGCTAAAATCGGCCCCAATGAACAGCTCCGAGACATAAGAAGGCACTGGAGATCTTTCGGCACGCGCTACTGCAGCCTCGGTCGTGGCGTGCTGCAGCGCCCCGTGTGTGGGCGAATTATCGAACTGCTGTAGGAAGGCAAAATAATTTTGGTTCAATAACTCGTGCAACTCGTTCTCATCTCCGTTCGACGACGCGATGATCGAAACAATGCTGCGAGATTGGTGGGCACGAAATGCGTCAACCATGCTGAACTGGTTGCTAATTGGCAGGTACGCAGAAGAATTGTGATCTTGCGTGCCCTGTTAGCGACGTGCAACTCGAGTCTTCCTGATAGCGAACTTACAGGGGTTAGGATCAACCTTACTCTGAGAAAAGATGATTTTATAAATCTGGATCCATTTCTCTTCAGGAGACCTCTTCCATCCCTCCTTTCGCGACTTGAGGAGGCCCCACTGCATGGTATCAATGCCGTCCAGGATGGGGGTAGACGGTGTACAACCATTGGAATTTTGCATGTGAAGGTAGTATGCGTGCGCTGTCTTCAGGTTCTGGCGACAACGCTTGCATTGGTACTCTGGCAGTGAATGCGCCGTCTTGAGGTGAGCCCTGCCAGCTATTAGCACGGGGACGGACAAACTTCTTTTAATCTCGACACTTACTTGATTCGGAACACGTTGTCGGTGGTCCATTTAAGTTTTCCGCAGATGGGTCCGTATTTGCCAGGATCGTGCTTGTAAAAGGGACAAGGAAATTCACGAGAATCAGCGCCTCCCGCCGTCTGGCCTGTATCAGCTCCAGGAGTGTCGCCTGGACCTTCGCAACTGCCAGGATCGTGATTTTCACACTCAATTCGACGTTTCTTCGTATGCGGATCAGGGGAAATTCCATCGGCCCGTGGTGATATGGTGGTGGCGGCGGTGGAGATACATGTGCTGTTTGGTGCACTACTAAAAGCTGATGGGACTGGACCCTGAAGCACCCGCGGGTCGATCCAGCTTCCAAAGCGAGTCCAGTCATCCTCAAATGTCTTCGGTAAATCGAAGTCGGCTGGATGTTCTTTGGATTCCCGCGCCGTAGTCTCTTCGGACACTGTCGGCACGTTGGAGCCTCGCAGGGCATTGTTGGTTGTTACTGGCAAGGAAGAAGGGGCGGCAGCATGACAAAGATTACCTTGGAACTCAGCCGCCAGTGGAACCTTAAGAACCATGGAACCAGCGAAACGGGTCGGATCGTGGAGACTGGACTGTGATAGATAGCTGTGGAGGGGGTCACTTGTATTATTCGCATCCTGGAATGTGGGCGTGGCTGCACGATGGTCGCCGCCAAAGAGTGTGGAGGGACTGTCTTCATCGACCGGAAACGAATCCATAATAGGCATTGTTCGGATGGAGCACAAGGTGTAACAAAGAAGAGGCAAACTCCAGAATGGCAAACCAAGAAGGCAAAAGAGAGTTGCCTTCCGAGCCATGTTTGGGATGTGGGAGTAGGACAATGCCTCCTCGATGTGGGTTCGCATGCTTTGGAATTCTGCCAAGAATCTGCAGAATTGGGAGTACATGCAAATGATACATGTTCCGACTTGGCGCGCAGAAGTGCGTGGTGGCGCCCAATCATCACGCGAAGCAGGTGAGGTGCCCCATTCGGGTGCATGCACTGGTGAGGAGAGGAAACCAAGAAGGAAAGACAATGCCACGGTGAGATGAATTGGGGCAATCAGCGGGGGGAGGGGACGAAAATGAGGCTCCGGGCAAATTGACGGGGGTCAAAAGACGGAGCTGAGGTCCCGAACGAAGCGGAGCTCACCGGCACCAGTCCCCCGGATACCCCCGCATCTCCCGCTGTGGAGCCCTTCGGAGGCTTGACCCTTGACCCAGTCCGTCTAGCCTTGACCGCGCATGATGTCAGTGCATCTCGTGGCCATGCCTTTGACGTGTTCGTACGCGTTCAGAGAAGGCCCATCGTGTGACCAATCGTCCTGATAACTGTTGGACCTGCGGTATCGCTCTCGCGGCCCAACCAATGACTTCGACTCGGGCACTATTTTAGGTAGTTCTTCCACCTCCATCTTAATCCCAACGTCCCTCGCTTCCCATCCCCCACCTGTTCTATAATTCTATAACTACCTGAAAACAGAGGGAATGCCAGATTGCATGGGTGTATTGTGCCTGGACTACTAATATACCATCCGTGCCATCTCTTAATCCCTGCCTGCTTCCCATGTCTACCCCGCGTGCCCACGCCGTAGCAGCTACGGCTGACTACTTCGACCTGGGCTCGTTCCATCGCCACATCACAACGCAGAGCCCAGATGCGCGCGTTTGGTTTAGCCGCGGTCTAACATGGACGTACTCGTTCAATCATGGAGAAGCGGTGCGGTGCTTCGAGCAGGCCCTCGCGCACGATCCCGCGTGTGCCATGGCGTACTGGGGCGTTGCGTTTGCCTCCGGGCCCAACTACAACAAGAAGTGGACGGCGTTTGATGACGTCGAGCTCAAGGCTTCAGTCTCTAGGTGTCATCACATGGCTATGCTGGCGAGGCAGCATGCTGTTTCGGGCCTGCCTGTGGAACGCGCCCTCGTCGATGCCCTTGCCTATCGCTTCCCGTTCAGCTCGGCGCCGGACGACTTCTCGCCTTCGGTGTCCGGGTACGCCAACGCCATGAGGACGGTGTACAGGGAATTTGGGGACAAGGATCTGGACGTGATTGCGCTCACTGCCGACGCACTAATGAATACCCACCCGTGGAACCTGTTCGAGAGGGCGACGAGGAGACCAAACTTGGCGACGCCGGTGCTCGAGATCAAGGACATGCTCGAGCGGGCGCTGAAGCTGCCGGACTCGCGCCACCACCCCGGAATACTGCACATGTATATCCATCTGATGGAGATGTCCGACACACCAGAAGTCGCTCTCATGCCTGCAAACTATCTGCGTAACCTCGTCCCGGACTCGGGCCACATGTGCCACATGCCGAGCCACATCGACGTGTTAGTGGGAGACTATCGCCGGGCCATCGACACCAACATGAAGGCGACGATTGCCGACGACAAGTTCTTTTCCAGGGACGTAGGGCATGGCTTTTATACCTTTTACCGCCTACACAACTACCACTCGCTCATCTACGCCGCCATGCTCGCCGGCCGATCCCGCGTGGCCCTCGACGCCGTGGACCGAATGGAGGCGACCATTACGGAAGATCTATTAAGAGTCGACTCGCCGCCTATGGCCAACTGGATGGAGGTCTTCAAGTCGGTCCGCATCCACGTGCTGATCCGCTTCGGCATGTGGGCGGAGCTCAAGACCCGGCCCGTCCCGGAGGACAAGGCGCTGTACTGCGTGACGCTCGCCATGACGCACTACGGCCGCGGCATCGCGTGCGCCGCGACCGGCGACGTCACCGGCGCCGATGTGGAGCGGGATCTCTTCCGTGCGGCGGCTAAGCGCGTGCCTCGTTCGCGGCTGAGCTTCCCGAACCGCGTCGTCGACGTCCTCAAGGTCGCCGTCGCCATGTTAGACGGCGAGATCGAGTATCGAAGAGGTCGTTTCGCCGCTGCCTTTGACAGCCTCCAGCTCGCCGTCCAGCGCGACGACGCCCTCATCTACGCCGAACCGTGGGGCTGGATGATGCCGACCCGCCATCCGTATGCCGCGTTGTTGCTCGAGCAGGGCCGCGTCGAGGAAGCGGCCGCCGTATACGCTGAAGACCTGGGGCTGGTCAAGTCGCTTCGTCGAGGACACCAAAACCCGAACAATGTCTGGGCGCTGCATGGCTATCACGAGTGTTTGGTGCGTCTTGGACGTACTGCCGAGGCCGCCGTCGTGAAGAAGCAGCTGGGAATAGCTGTAAGCGGTGCTGACGTGACGGTGAACTCGTCTTGCTTCTGTCGGCTCGAGGCTGGCAAATTGACAGCAACGGAAAAGAAATGCTGCAGCGGTAGAGAGTAGTCTCTTGATAACCCGATACCGTGAATATTCGAGTTCTCTAGCGTTTCGTTCATGCCTATTCCTCTGCTGGCTACTATTAGATGGGTCAGCAAAATGAGTCTCGACTCAAATAAAATCACATTCTTCGAACACCACGTCTGTAATATTCTTACTGTTGCCTCTAGATCCCCACAGGTCCCAAACATATACTCGACCAAGCATCAATCATTCGTCTAGTGTGAACCCCCCAAACCAGTTGATGAGCCGCATGTTGTCCAAGAACACATCCGGACTATGGGACCAAGGAGTGACGAGCATTAAACATGGCGTTACTTCCATGTAATGCACGTGTAAATAGTCGTCAAATATTCACACCGAGGTCTAATCTCCTTCACGGTCCAAAATGCTCGAGGAATCGTGGCAGTGTCGGACCCCACGCATAATTCGGGCCTCGATTGGCTTCCATCTTCCAAGTTCGAGATAATTTCTGCAGTCTGGCTTTGATTTTGTAAAAAAGCCAAAATTCGAGTTCATAATATTTTCTGAATGCCGATGGGGGGTTTCGATTTTAGTCAATCGCTCCTCTTCATCGGATGACAGCCTCAGACGCCGTTTGCATGGGCACCACCGCGCCCCAGGAGGCTTTCTGCCCAGGAAATGAGATAATTTCCCATCAATTGGCTTGATGTATGCGGATTCGATGGCCTAACAGTACTTGTGTCAGTTGACAAAATCAGGCGGTGCTGGAGTCGTGGAGTCCATGTCTGGATACCAGGGTGTCGAAATTCCTGAATGTATCTGACCAGATAGCGAAGTTAGAACCAATAAGGGAGAGATGTTTTTCGCCTCCATAATCCGCGTCATTGAGAGTATTCGCGATGAACCACCCCTGGTTTATCGAATCGAAAACCCCGATATTGGATCTTTCATTGTGGTGTGCCTCGTTGTCTCATAACTCGTAGTCGTGATATGTTTCATTGTCTGGTGGGATACCATTTGGCTTGCCGGTTACTATGGAGTTGTTGATAGACGCATATTTCTCTTTGTTTTGTTGTTGGATTTGCTGTCCTATCCCATAGTAGTTTCTGATATGTTGGCAGGTTTATCATGGTTGGGCAACGCGGTCCAAAAGATTGCGTCTTGGTACGCCATCATAGTCTCCGGGTCAGCCTGAGAAGTCCAAAGAAGAGGTGTATGTTTTAATGCTTCGAATTTCTCGGTCGTCTTGTGCGAGCTCGAAAACGAATATGATGTGTTCCATATTATGCCCCGCTGTAGTGACTGTTTCGGGGGAGATGGTAACCCAGTTCAGTACCTCCTTGGTCTGGTCGGTAACTTGGAGTTCGGAAATGTAACTCTCGTGTTTTATCTTGAAATAGGGGACTTGGATACTTCTAAAAGACTTGTTAAGTGGATTAGACGTCTTCAAAGTGATCACAAATCGTGAGAAAACATGTCTCCGATTTCATAGACAGTACGCGTTGCCGTGGTCAAACGCCATTTTAACGCTCCCCCGGACAATCAAAGCACTCCGTGATGACCGTATGATAAGAAGTGTCGGACAAACTGTCTCTGCTCGATTAGTTGAACAATGGAGCTTTTGTAAACCTAAACTCGCTTCTTGCTCATTAACGGGGCAAGTTTGAGGATGCGAGGACTCTCCGAGCTTAGGTGGACTACCCGATCGGCATGACCTTGAGTGGCAACTCGGATTTGAGGTCTTCCCTCAAAAGTCTAATACTTGATGGTATTGCAACCCTTCTGGCATATTGGCGGAAGAGCCAGTATTTTATACAGCCCTGCCGCGGACATTGGGTCGTGCCTGTCTGGGTTGGAGACTTGGAGTGATGTTATTTTAGTCGAATAAAAGTCGTTGACCCGGTGGGTAAGGGTTTGATCGCTCAGAAACGCGAGAATGAATGACTCCATAATTTCCATGCTATTCCCAGTTGACAGAATTTCCTGAAACGGCTTGCTAATGCCGATTATGACTCGGGCAACTCGTTCCACGGTGGATGAAGAGTAGTTCTGGGGGAGGAGACACTAGTAGCTGTAGTGAAGCGTGAGCCCCTAGACTGGTTGATGAGGTGTAACAAAATGATCGTAGGTAAAGGTGTTTCAATTGGGGTCGATGGGGATTGTCGTTGATTTAGGATTGAGGCCAACGCCACCATGGAAACATGGAGTGTGAAGCGATACTTGTCGTTGCCAGGGCGGCTTCATAATCTGGTCAGTGGCCATAGCCTCTTTCTAAATAGAGGATAGAATGGGTTGGCAGTTATAAAGTTATTAATTGACGAGGAGTTTTACACTCAGCAAGAGAGAGAGAGTGACACGTACTCGCTCGACACTGCCCATTCATTCGGGCGTGGATGAAGTATGTTGAACGAGACCACACCATAAACCACATCCGGCAAGTATCGTATCGGATCTGACGATGACGCAACCGGGACTCGAGCCGGACTTCCGCTTAGGGCTTGATCGTAGGTCGTAAACGAGGAAACCCGACTCTGTGGCCTATGTTTCGAAGTAAGAAGCTATGCGAAGCTCGTTGATGATGTTCTGCGCGGAAACACCTGCGGCGGGGAAGTTATCCTGAGCGCTATTTAAAGTCATTGGGCACTGATAGAACGTCGACCAACCAACTCTCAACTATGTGCGGCACGTGATTGTAGGTCGGTAAGTAGATGTATATAAATGTGCAGCAATTTCCCCAGACACTTAGCCATATAGAGATGCGTTGCGCTGCATTCGGATTATACTTAAATTTCATAAACATAACATGACATGTTGTGTCCGTGGGGGATCATATCCGTCGAGGATTCTGTAGCTCATCAAAAGAAAAATGTTTTGTCGTTTCATCAAAACATGACGACAAGAGACCATCCAGCGCCACCAAGACTCGAGACAAGTCTAAAACCCAGGAAAGCCAAGGAAACCTTACAAACGGTGGCCCATATTCTGAGAAACCGGAAACACGAGGAAAACAAAAGACGCCGTTGCTCTTTGGCCGCTTCACCTGTTCACTTCTTCCTCTGCTTAGCTCTTCATCTCATCACCTCTTCATCTCCTCACCAAGGCCACCTTAACATCATCAGCGTATCGCTCAAAACCCACGTTAAAGCCCTTGCGGACACCAGGGACCCAAAAATCGCGGCCGTCAACGCTGCGGACGTCAAAGGTGCGCAGAGTTCCGGCAACCATCATCATGGCGACCTCGAAGCCGAAGACACGGCCCGGGCACAGGTTGCCAGCGACTCCAAAGGCGCGGACCTTGCGGATGAGGCTGTTGTTGAGCTCGCCGGTGCGGCCGTTGATGAAGCGGCCGGGAACGAAGCTGGCGGCGTCTGGACCCCACGTGTTGGCGTCGAGGTTGGACGCGCACATGGGCAGCAGGAAGATGTCGCCAGTGGACACGGCAAGGGGGTCTGAGCCGGGCATGGCAAGGCTGAAGTCGTTGCGGGCGAGACGAGGAACACCAGTCATGTGGAGGCGTAGGTTCTCGTACCAGGATGCCACGAGCCAGGGGCAAAGAGTCCGCACGTCGGTGAGGTCCAGCTTGGGGGCACCTGAAGCCTCGCCGCGGACCTCCTTAAGCAGCTGGACCTCTGCCGAAATGACACGCATCAGATCAGGCGTGGCAAGAAGATGGCGCATAAGCCAGACGGAGAGTGTACTGGGAGTGGCGAGGAGACCGAGGGCAGAGACCATCTCGATGTTGAAGTAGTCTGGGTTTGTCTCCCAGTCGGGATCCGAGTGAGCAACGACGTTGATGGCGTGGGCAACGGTCTGGACGCGGGCTTCACGATGCTCAAAGTGGAACGCGCGAAGACGGTCGCTGAGGAACTTGCGAGATTTGTAGGCAGGGCGGGCAGTGAGCCATGCTACGGGTCGGGAGAGGGAGTCAAAAGTCTCGCTCAGGTTCCTGTTCATCGTGTTAGTGAATAGATCTTATGTCGGCGGTAGACTTGTTGCTGATGCGGCGTGTAAGTCAAATATGGGGGACACTTACATGAACTCTTCGGCAAACTCGTGATCCATCCTCCAGGGGTTCTCGACGCCCCAGACAGCACTCGCCGTCGCGGAAACAGTCATGCCAAACATCCAGTGAGCGAGGTTGACTTCGCTGTGAGCAGGCATCTGGTTCATCTGGTCCCAGACAAACGTGCCGGAGCGTTCAGAAAGAGCCTTGAGGTTCTCGATACCGCCAAACTCGACCTTGTGTAAAGGGCGCGGGTCGGCATCGAGAATGACGCGGATCGTCTTGGCTCCAAGTCCGAAGACACGAGGACCCACGTAAGCGAGGATCTGGGCGAGCCCCGTCTCGGACGTGTGCCGCGAGAGGCTGCGGTCCATGGACGTGTTGGCAACGATGATGCGCTTGAAGGGGATGTTGATGGTAAAGATAGGCGCTGCCGTCGACGCCAGCAGGCGGTTGACGTAGCGAGCGCTGTTGTTTTGCAAGCCGAGCAGGTGGCCGACCCAGGGGATGGCGCCTGCGAGGTTGGGCAGCTTGGATACGGAGAGGAGACCGGTGTGTAGGGGGATTTTGGACGAGTCTGAAGTAAAGGACGAGTCTTCTGAATCAGAGGGAGAGACAGAAGACTGGATGAGGCGGAGGAGGAACCGGGCCAGAGGGGCCAGGACAAAGAGGATGGTGACGATCAGAACGATCTCAACTGTTGCTGAGGAGAGCAAGTGGCTTACGGCCGGAGCCTTAGTGGCCAACGAGAACCACATGTCTTGTACGGTGGCCATTCTGGTATAAGCCGGTGCTGTCTTGTATGTGGGGATAAGAAGACAAGTAGTAGGAGGGGCTGGTCAACAAGAGGAGGAAGCTATCAACTAGAGGAAGAGGGTATCAACAAGAGGACGAGGTTGTCAGCTATAGTAGGAGGGTATCAACGAGATGAAGAAGATGACCGAGCAAGAGGTCATAAACGGTCCAACGGCTGAGAGGGTATAATCCACAAAGGGAGAGCCGAGATAGTTTACAACAGGATTATAAAAAGGATATCTAAACATCCTCGCCGCAACAAACGAACGGGGAAGCTCCTTTTATAACAATTCCCAAGACCCAGACTAACGTGATCAACTTCCGTTTGTCAGAGAGTCCTTCTCCTGTTTCTTCCGCCTTTGCCCTCTCTTTCGTACTCGGTTCTACCGAGATAGACGCAGAGGGGGCTCCGTCCGTACATGATCGATCGCTCCACCGCAGCGGCAACTGCGTGCTGCTGCTTGCTCACACCCTCCTCCGCTCTCGATATAGTTCGGGTTCGTTGCGTGTGTGCATGTGCGTGTGTCTTTCTCAGCCTGGTCACTCCTCCATCCTTTGTTGCTAAACACCCCCCCCTCCCCCACCTCCTTCGTCCAAGCCTCGACTGCATCAAACTCGGACACGCGGATCGGTTCATGGATGGAGTCGAAAGGAGGGGGGCGTAGGATAGGAAGAAGGGGTGGGCGTGAAGGAGAAACCGGGAAAAGCAAAACGGCCCACGTTTTCCCACGCGGGAAAGCCAACTCTTGATGGGCCCAAAGGTGATGGTTTGCCTGCAACGTGCCAACGCGCAGGGAGCGACTCCAACGAAACAAAAAGAGGTGCTGCCGGCTGGCGCGGGGCGAGCCAGTCAAGATGGACGCGGAGGCCCGGGTTGGGAGTCGAACAACATGGCCCCGTTCTGTCTCTCTCCACCCCTCCTCCTCCTCGTCGTTTGTTGTTGGTGGTTGAAAACGGGGCCCTGGTTTGACGCAAGGCAAAGGCAGAGGCAAAGCAATGCAGAGGCAAGGCGAGACAAGGACGCAGGTCGAGAAAGAGGAGGGAGGGGCAGAGTAAACCAAAAAAGCAACGCTAGGGACCGACAGTAGTATATGTATGATATGATACGGCCGCAGATTGGAGGGAGGAGGGGGGGAAGGGCCCACGGGATATGACAGCACGGGAACTGGGCGTGGGTATTGGACAGGTTCGGAGAGAAGATGAAACAAATGATCACATGTGGTCTATCGGAGAATAGTATGTAGTATCGAGGAGGATACGGCTCAAATGGACATTCTCGGAACAGAGAAAGTCCTGAGACATGGATACGGGGGTCAAGAACAAACAGATAGGGACCTAGAAGAGAGACGGCACACAAGAGAGAAAGCAGAACAGGTCCAGGTCCAGGTCTAGGTCCCCAAAACGACACAACCCATCGATCCATATGCTCCATTGGCCAGCCGCTCTGGCATGCATGCGAACCCCACTGTTCGTGTCAAGGTGCAGAAGCGGCCGTGGCAAAGGGGCGGTTGCGAGGTCGTCATAGGCTCGCAGAAATCAGACACCCCCCTCCCCAAGCCCAAGCTTAGTCGTTGCAACTAGGCGAAAGACCCTTAGCAGTTTTAGAAGCTATGTAATTTGGTCGGGATTTTCCGATGCTTGCGAGATTCGTTATTGTAATTGTCGCGCGCTCTCTCTTTATGTCTCCGGGTCGTGCTGCTCCGTCTTGTCAGGACGGCCCGGCTGTAGCTCCGGAGTCCCACCGAGAAGATGCGGCAGCATGGGTCTGGTTATCGTTGCTGATGCATTTCTAGGTCGCAGGGGTTTATAGATATGTGCTTTTTATTTATTTATTTTCCCTGGGATTTATAGCACTCGTTATTACGGAGTAGACTGTAAATGCGACTCTGGCACCCGATCAGCGGAGCCTCCCCCATCCCTCGTAGCCTGGACCCGAGCCCAAGGAGCGGCCCGCCCACCTCATCGACGGTGGCGTCAAGAACCCGGTTCTTAACAGTGAGTACTAGCTAGAGGTTAGGTAGCATTCGATGACCCGGAGAAACAGTTTGGAGAGATGCACCAGCTTCTCTAGCACCATGCCATGGGAAATCGACGCCCAGATAGCGTAGGGCCGTACGTCTAGTGACCATTCTGTGGCCCTGTTCGTCTTTGCCGTAGCGCCATGTACGGAGGGAGGGCAAGCGTAGCGTCAAGCGGGGACGGAACCGAGACAGAGGCCGCGCGCGGGCTGTGGGCTCGTGGCAAGTGGCAGTGGCGCCGGCGGTTCGCCCGGGGGGAGTGAAGAAGAGGCGTTGATGGAGGCGTTGATGGAGGCGTTGATGGAGGCGTTGATGAAGACGCCAATAGCCCGATCTAGACGAGGCAAAGGGACGAACCAAGGCCGTGAAGCTGGACGTCGTGATATACCGTAGTGCGGGTTTACTTGTAAGAGCTTGGCCGCTGGCTTGGAGACCACCCCCAAGACGAAAAGACGCAGCAACAAAGAGAAAGAAACAGAAAGAAGGACAAGAAAAAAAAGAGGGGAATGACTGAATGGATGACCCGAGGCCAAGGGACCGACCAGACCCTGGACCAACCATGATGCTGTGTAGATGGACTACTGCGTAGCATCTGGCCTCCTCTACGACTATACTAGGCATGTACGCAACGCCCAGGATGCTACCGCTGCTGCTGTCACCACAGGCTCTCTCACTACCCGGATATGGAAACCTCGATGGTCACCGACCGATGACGGGCTACGTCAACCCGCCAGGCCGATCTACTAAAGCAGCCCGAGCCTGTCTGGGTTGGGAGGAGGAAACAAACAACGACCGACCACATATCGCGTCCTTCCTTCTTTCGTCCCGGGGCCTCCGCAACGGGCCGGACCATTGGTCCCGAAGCGGCAATGGAAGGACAAAGACCAAAGCAAGGCCCCCCGTGCTGAAAGGTGAGGAAAGGCGGGTGCGTATTTCCCACCGAGAAACGTGGGTTTTGTCTCATGGGACTGAGCTTCGGCGACGCGCGAGACAAAAATGAGGCCCGGATCTGTTCACCTCGGTCTGGGGCATTCTGGACGTTCTCGAGGTGGCGGAGACAGAGAAACGGGGGGGGGGGGGGGGGGGGG